>JAVIAB010000101.1:47244310-47401810 GCA_032433765.1 Megaustenia siamemsis | reverse complement strand
ATATTGATAGACAGATAGACAGATAGGCAGATAGATAGATAGATAGATAGATAGATAGATAGATAGATAGATAGATAGATAGATAGATAGATAGATAGATAGATAGATAGATAGATAGATAGATAGATAGATAGATAGATAGATAGATAGATAGATAGATAGATAGATAGATAGATAGATAGATAGATAGATAGATAGATAGATAGATAGATAGATAGATAGATAGATAGATAGATAGATATAGATGTATAGATATATAGATAGACATATATATTGATAGACAGATAGACAGATAGACAGATAGACAGATAGGCAGATAGATAGATAGATAGATAGATAGATAGATAGATAGATAGATATATATATAGATAGATAGACAGATAGATAGATAGATATATAGATAGATAGATAGATAGATAGATAGATAGATAGATAGATAGATAGATAGATAGATAGATAGATAGATAGATAGATAGATAGATAGATAGATAGATAGATAGATATATAGATAGATAGATAGATAGATAGATAGATAGATAGATAGATAGATAGATAGATAGATAGATAGATAGATATATAGATAGATAGATAGATAGATAGATAGATAGATAGATAGATAGATAGATAGATAGATAGATAGATAGATAGATAGATAGATAGATAGATAGATAGATAGATAGATAAATATTGTCATTTAATGCTGTTTGGTTATTAACCGATTTTGTTTATTGACATTTGGTTTGATGACAATGTGGTCTATTGCCTTTTGGTTATTAAACAATGTGATATATTTACATATAAAAAAAAAAGTAAAGTACCCCCCGTCACGCCAAGTGGCGTATAGGGAATATGGTGTTAGTGACCCTATATTTTACAGACCTTCAGCACATGATTTTTGGGTATTACGCCCGTGCTGCTTTTACTTTCCCAGAAAAAATCCGGTACCCATTTAAGCTGGGTGAACCCGGAGCCGTCGGTTGGGATCGAACCCTACCCTTGTCCGTAGTAGTCCAGTTCACTAACCACTGAGCTATCGCGGCTCCTACTAATTTTTAGGGAATTAGTAAAACCCAGGTGTCCTCGCCAGGATTACGAACCCCGGCTGTTGCCGTGGTAAGCCAACCGCCTATCGATTGCGCTAACCGGACACCCATTTACATATGGTTATTACATAATATTATTTATGGTCATTTACATATTAAAAATGTTGCTTATTTTCATTTAAGTATTAAACAAAACGGTTTACTGTTATTTTGGTTATTTTAAATTTTGACTCTTTACTATGTACATTTTAATTTTCTTGTTATTTAAAGTCCTAAGTTAAAAAAAAAAAAAATTAAACACAAATTATAGAGGGCAGCGCACACCACGGACATTTCAAACTATTAGTTTTTTTGTGAACACACTGATAGGTTCGTATGTGATTGTGACAGCTCAAAGCTCAAATATTTTGTAATTATTGTATCAGATTTTTTAGCACAAAAAAACATCGAACAATTAAGTGCCTATAAAAATAATCATACAAAACATGCCGACTATTTAAATTTAACGTATTGAACCAGCTGACAGGTAATTTTCGTCCGCCAGCTTTTACCTCTGACGAAGTCCCTAGAGACTAGGAATTGAATTTTGCGTGTTAATCCACTTTTCCATGGCAGCCATCTGCACAAGGGTCCCTCGCAGTGCAGGCAGATAACTCCGACTTCAGAGGTAGTCGCATTAATTTTTTTTTCCATCGATGAGTAATTGACGTTTCAAGCCGGGCCTTGCTACTGAGACCAGGGGTGGTTGCCGCAGAGAGAGATCATAAACAAAAATACCATCCAAACGGGATTTGAACCCATAACCTCTCTGTCTCCAGGCTGGCGTCTTGCCTCGAGACCAACCAGTCCCCTTTATATATTTTAGTAAAAGAAAGCAAAGGGAGCCGCGATAGCTCAGTGGTTAGTGAACTGGACTACAAAGGACAAGGGGTAGGGTTCGATCCCAACCGACGGCTTCCGGGTTCACCCAGCCTTAAAATGGGTACCGGATTTTCTGGGAAAGTAAAGCAGCACAGGCGTAATACCGACCACATTGCCCTAAAAATCATGTGCTGAAGGTCTGTAAAATATAGGGTCACTAACATCATATTTCCCTATACGCCACTTGGAGTGACAGTGGTACTTTACTTTTTTAAAAGAAAGCAAAACTAAGGGACTCCCCTTAATAGCAAAAAGACAGAAGTAATGGTAACAAGAACAAAAAAGACGCCACCGCAGTGCACAACAAAGACAAGTGCTACACTATTAAAATAGGTAAATGAATTTACACATGTTGGAACAATGTTACCCTCAGATGATAAATGTGTAACATCGGTGAGATGCAGCATGGCTCAGGCAAAAGCAGTTTTCAAAAAAAAAATTAGGCGGATAGTATGCAATCTTTTTTGGACACTTCTTTTCTACCTTTTTAGCTCCCAGTGGAGAATAGGTCTTCAACAAACGCTTTCCAAGTCGTTCTGTTTTTTGCCATTCTTTTAAGATCATTTAATGAATTTTGACAATAGAAACAAGAAAAAGATTTCATAAAGGCTATATATAGGATCTTAACATGCAAGTGAATCACGAACAATAGGACAACATACTTGAAAATCCACGGAGGCTGTAGAAATGTTGTGGTACAGAAGAATGTTGAGAATACCATGGAGAGCTAAGAAGAGTAATGAAAACTTTCTGAAAGAGGTCAAAGCAAAAAGAGAGCTAATTTCTAATGTTAGGAAGAAACAATCATAATGTTTTTGTGGCCATGTGATGAGAAGGGAACAGCTGAAATATATAGTACCTACAGGGAAAAATCCAGGGAAGAAGCGATAGATGGAAGCAAAGAGAAAAGATATCAGTCATTTGATGAGAATGGTTTGTCAGAAGGTAAAAAACTGAAATGATAAATAACTGTCAAGAGCGAAAGATGTAGAGACACATGATCACCTACGCCAGCTTCCACGGTCCTTGATGATGATGATAATATGGTTAATGTCACACTTTGTTAGGATGCAATTACGAAAATGACAATAGAGAAACACTTTCTGTCTTTAAACACACTTAAAGGTCAGACAACATATGTCTAATGTATTCCATAATGTTAATATATATAAGCATCAAAGATTGCACTTGTTTCCACCGCTACATTAAACCAGTGATACATAACTGATTGTATATCATCATAATCACTGAGTGCCGTCTTCGCATCGAAGGTTGGCTACTATGGAGCGCCATTTCACTCTGTCTCTTGCTTTGATGGTGCAGATTGTCATAGGTTGACTTGTCCATCTTTTGATGTTACTCGTCCATGTTCATCTTGATCTGCCTCTGTCTCCTTAACCTTTTTTTTTCCTTCAAATATTACTTTTATTAGGCTGTTGTGTCTTTTAACAGTCCCCCAAAATATCATTTGTATTGTTCTAATTGTGTTTAGTAGTCCTTTTTTTCATTTTTAGTTGTTTTAAAAACTTCCTCGTTCGTTTTCTTTTCTTTTCATCCAATTCTACATAATCTTCTATAAATCCACATTTCAAAAACTTTAATTTTCTGTTCTGTTTTCTTGTCTAGTGTCCATGTTTCTGCACCATACAGGAATAGTAGGACGATTTAACATTTTGCTATTATTAGTTTTAGCCCTGGTGTAATTTGTTTTGATGTTAATATATTTTTCATGGCATTAAATTACTTCTTGCCATACCTATTCTTTTGTTTATTTCAGTTAGTACATTTATTTCACTGGTTATAGTGTGTCCTAGTGTCCACTGGTTATAGTGTGTCCTAGTGTCCACTGGTTATAGTGTGTCCTAGTGTCCACTGGGTATAGTGTATCATAGTGTCCACTGGTTATAGTGCATCCTAGTTTCCACTGATTGTAGGCTGTCTATACAATGTACTATAATTAATATTAAACCTTACATTTCAGATAAGACGTGCCGCATATATTGTAAGTAATATCATCAAGAAATGTCATGAATGTGAATCAGCATCATCACCAAGTATCGGGCCTGCTAGCGTAGGCGATCGTGTCTCTCCACAACTTTCGATCTCGACAGTTATTTATCATTTCTGTTGCTGGCCTTCTGCCAAGCCATTCTCTAAAGCTGTCTGCCATTTATTTCTCTTTGCTTCGCTCTATCTCTTCTTCCCTCAATTTTTCCAGTTATCACAATAAATTGCAGTTGTTCTCTTCTCGTTACATGGTAAAAAAATAAGGATTGTTTCTTCCTAATATTGGAAATTAAGCTCACTTTTTGCTTTGACCTCTGTCAGAACATCTTCATTACTCTTCAATGTGAATGCGGAAGGAGTAAATGTAAATGTATTTTAACCATTGATACAACATTTGATATTTTAACAACTTAAGGTTTGTAAGAAAGTGTGACAGATATTCAATATTTGTATTACCTGTTGTGTGATACATATCTGGACAGAAACAAATTGACGTTCACGTGATCGTGGGACAAACAGTAGACTGTGAGCGTTGATGTAAAGTTCTCAGTGTTACTTCTTCTTATTATTATTCGTATTCTTCTTATTCAGCCCTTATCAGCTACAATTATATTCGAACCGACTACCATTTGATGCGGTGGTACAAGAGGGTTACCTAATCAAATCAAGTTTGGAACTGGTGGAATTTTTGCTGCAGTGTGCATTTAAATGATCCTTCCTTGTCTAGATTTTCATTTGAGGAGGTAACTGTAGACCGGTCGCATTCACCCAACCACAAAGTAGACATGGCTGTGTCATTTGCGCGCGAAGTTACGTGTTTGAGGAAACAAACAGTTGTTAATGTACTTGTTAACAATTTAATGTTGGCATTTCCTTAGATCGCTAAAAACATACGTATTCCAACCGATGTAAGTAAAATCAACTCTGTATTCATATTTCGTCGGTCAGTATGTGTGAACGAATTTGTGCTGGCACACTACACTATGTATGTATTCATAAATATATGTAAGTATATTTGAATATATATACATACATATATATATATATATATATATATATGAATATAGTGTATAGATATATGTATGTATGCAAATGTTTACACGTATGAACATGTATGCATGTTTATATATATATATATATATATATATATATATATATATATATATATATATATATATTTATAAAATGACGATCGTCGTATTTTTTTTTTATTGTATATGGCTTGATGATTTTAGGCCATCGTTGTTGACTCCAATTCCGAATATATAGAAAACACATTTAGTCGTCAGATTATCATTGTCGCACATAAATAAACAGACCATAAGATTAACGTACGGCCGGTCTAGGGATGTACTATGAGCCATTATGATGACGAAGCACACAAAAATGTCGTACACACAATTTCGCATCCCTTAGATTTCTGATTACTCTAGTGAAAGCAGCCTACGACGAACAAACTATGGTGCAAATTTCATAAAGAGATAAAACTGCGGCTGACGATATAGTTTACATTATTGAGTAACTTGGAAATAACTTGCGTCAAGGAATTCCAACAACGTCATGAACAGCACCAATGTGACGTAAAGCGCAGATAAAGTCTAGATGTTGGAATGTCTCATACACAACACTTGATTTGTCAAAAAGGGTCTGTTGCTGGCGTACGACATCGCTTTAGCGGCGCAGATGTAATAAGTAGAACATCATTTTTACTTTAACGCAGAAAAGTGCAATGTGGAACCGAAATTAATCAGATCCCGAATGCACTTTCTGCAGCTATCAAGAGAACGTGACCTAGATCCACCATCTTTACAACGGAATACCGACCATATTACCTCACAAATCATATGCCGGAAGAAAGTCTATACAAATTATGGACATTGAAACCATATTCCCTTTCGCCACTTGGCGTGACGGGGCTCTTTACTTTATACATGCATATATATGTATATATATATATATATATATATATATATAATATATATATATATATATATATTACACATACATATTTACGTTGACCAAATGCATGAAGAACATCTAAATCTAGGTGGTACAATCTATATAAACGACTGCCTCACGGGATAGCGAAGGAAGATCCTTTTTGTTGCAAAGAGGAAAGATCGACAGGTCAAGTTTCTGTCCAGGTAGTAGGCTAATGTTAGTGTACAGTCTATCCATTTTGTGTACACGCAATGCAACCGCCCATCATGTCCACATTTCCCGAAGTTTAATGTTGAATTTATGAAAGACCCTTACACAAGATACACAATAATAATTTTACATAATTGTATTACGTTGTAGTAATACACTTACATATAAAGTTAAATAAAACTAGTATCAGTTTGTGATCAATAGTATACTTAACAGTAACGTTTCCCTTTAAAAGGTAATGGTTCCCTCTTCGCGTGGCTAGGAATATGGGAAACATGGATTTTCCTACAGATCATATTTTGTTTCATGAACAACCGTACAATGTTGAGGGACTGGCCGATATCAACCAAACCAGAGCTCATTTCAGTAAAAAAAAAAAAGGGGGGGGGGAAACATAATTGCATTGGAAAAAAGTTTGAAGGAGCTCGAAGGAAGATAACCAAAACATAAACAAAGCTACATATATATCAGCACATTTTGTTATTAAAAATAATACCTAATTATGGATACATTAAAATGTACCCTGAAAACCATTGTGCTATTATATTTCTTAAATTTACAACATATAAATAAATATATATATATATATATATATATTTATATCATGTAATGAGAACATAACAACTGGAATATAGTGTAACAACTGGGAACATTGACGGACGAAGAGATAGAGGAAACAAAGAGAAAAGATACCAGACAGCTTAAGAGAATGGCTTGGCAGAAGGTCAACAACATAAATATAAATAACTGTCGAGATCGAAAGTTGTGGAGAGACATGATCACCTACGCCAGCAGACATAATACTTAATGATGACATATATATATATATATATATATATATATATATATATATGTGTGTGTCTGTGTGTGTGTGTTTTCTTTACAAGGTCCGACAATAAAGTCATCAAGCTTATTTTATTTTGGCCAATACAACAAATGACGTATATGAAACAAAGGATGGGATCCAAAGAGTCACCTTTAATCTCAGATATGACAATTGTTCAAGGCCGCCCGATAAGCAGACGACAAACAAGCTGTTCATTTGTTGACCTAGTTAAATTGTTACCATTGTTTTTTAAACAGCAAGGAGCAAAGTACTAACATTAAATTGGTATTACTTAAAACTCGGAAAAAAGTATTATGAGACAGTTGAATTGATGGGACAAATATATGTTGATGAGTGTCTATATCTTACATATATATTGAGTTGGAATTAAGTTTCAAAAGTGGTTATATTGAAGCAAATGCAGAAACATATATAATTTAACTATTATAATATGTGTATATATATATATACTATTTATATTTATGAGTGTGAATGTGTGTGAGTACGCGTGTGTTTGTGTACGCATGTGTTGATAAAGATATATATTAAAACCCTAAAGTCCTCCGTAATACTTTTCTTGTTAAAGAAATTCTGCGCAATGGAATTTAGAAATTTTAGTCTTAAAGTGCCATGGAGAAAACTCACCATTTAAACATACGCAGGAAATATATTCTAACAACAACAAATAACGAGTTTATAAAACAACAGCTTGTTTTCAAAATAGATATACGAGAGAAGAAAAAAGCATTACATTTGGTTAATAAGAATGTTTGTATACATTGCGCCAGTGCCTGGTTTTTTTTTTTTTTTTTTTTTTTTTTACTGCAGAGCTCTTTTAACAAAATACAGAAAGAAGACGTTTATAATGTCTATAAGTTACACATGCTAGATGCATTTTTTTTTTAGATAAATATCAAATATTTGTTTAATACAGATATAACACAATGTACGAAAACTAACATCTGAACCAAAGGATGTAAACAGAAAAGACAATCATACGTTTGCCATCGAGTTTTTAGGTACCTTTTATATTACATTAATTTGTTTTGTCAAAAATTATAAAAACCATAACATTAATTATTATTTTTTTCGAAACTAAATTGATGTGTCTTTTTAGGTTACTCGAGCGATAAATGAATCAGCAAACGTATGTATTGTGGTATAGTACCAGCATGGACATGAAGAAAACAAAATGAGAACTTTGATCGGTCACAATTTATATAGTTATGATTTAGTATATTCTTATCATATACTTATTACATTATAGTTATACTTATGACGTATTGTATATGTTATTATTAGTAAGTAGTTCCGTAATGTGGATCATATCTTAACAGAGGAGGGGTGACATTACAATTTCACCCAGCAGAACAGAACATTGAGAGGAGGCGAGGAGGTCGGTTCTCTTCTTTGATGCCAGGACTTTTCTCTTCTGAGATCATGACGTCATTCAGACTAGGATTCCGGACTCTCTTATGAAAGCTGCCGTCTGTTTAAGTGATTCGGTTGCCCCGTATAGTTTCTCTTCCAGGGAGGTTCGAGTGGACCACATTGTCCTTCTCAGGGCTGTGTACTGGGGGTATTCATGTAGAATATGTTTTGTTGCCATGTTATCCAGTGTACAGTGGCATTGGCTGGTAGTTCCTATTTTGAGTTTGGAGAACATGTGATTTCTCATTATGTTGTGACCAGTGCGTAGGCGAAGTATGATGACTTGATCCCTCCTTGACAGTTGGAGGTATCCATCTCTCTCGTTATACTTTAGGTGTTCTTGTTTCCATTTTTAATGATACTGGATTTGATGATGGATTTGGCTTAATCGTAGCTGACCAGATGGTTCTCTTGTGATAATCTGCCTCCCTCTTTAGCTCATGTACGCAATCGTTTCCGTGTATAGTGCAGTGTAGTGGTGGTATCCACTGGATGACCACTCTCTGGACGTTAATACACGGTTGATCTAAGGTTGTTCTTAAGTCGTGTGACTTTTAATCCAACTCTATGAGCCAACCACCTATTCTTTTATCAGGGGATCACTCACGACCGAGGCCTCGTATTACTATGCGACGTTCATATCATATGAACGTCTTTAAAGAAAGGCCTTTTTCAACATTTTCAAAGTGTGGAAATCATAAAATAAGAATCACAATGGTCGGTTTCCAGTGAGTTAAACTATCAAGGAAGCTGAAGGAAAGCCAACGGTGTAATAGAAGCCATCGACATGATTATACAACGGTCAGCAGTTAGAATGCACCAGAGATGGTCGACTGTTCTTCCACAAGGTGTCACGCCTGAAAATTATGACGATGTCCTAAGTCAAATGATGCAAAGTTTTAAAAACAAATATTTAACTCACATGAAACATCTTCTGTAGTCATAAGGCCAAGCGGCAACGAAAGTGAATGCAGCTGAATTGTCGATCTTCATACGATATCAACATTCATCGTAAGCAATTTGAATATCGAAACACATTCCGTATGAAACACACAGCTCACTGTGTGCATAGAGCACTAATCTCTGTAGCTTCGGTAGCAAACCGGTTTTGAAATATGAGGAAACTGCAACAAGGAACACATTTCAGACTATACCTCAATGGTTCTTGCGCCTATCAACCATATTGACCGGTATTCCAATTATCAAAATTATTAATTTTATTTCGTTTGCGGTAGAACCGGGACATTCGTCTAACCATAACCACTATTATGTAATGACGGAACCCAATATATGATGGGAAGTTGAAGACAATGAAGAGTATATAATGAGAGAAAGATAATGTTAGTTAGAAAGAGAAAATGTGATTATTATTATTATTATTATTATTATTATTATCATTATTATTAAAGTGTTATTTTTATATAACGATACTATAATTTTGCTTTATATTATTACTGCACAAACCTGAGGTTCAGTTTCAACTTGTCACTACACTTTGATTTAGAATATCCTTCTATTAAAAGTCGACAACCCGTTTTTGCATGTCCAAGTAAGAAGCATTGAGTTAACATCACAAGACGTTGAGAAATGCTTTACAATATATATATATATATATATATATATATATATATATATATATACATATATATATATATATATATATATGTATATATATGTGTGTGTGTGTAAATTTGTTTATGCTTAACCGTATAAATGATGAAATGATTAACTCTCTTTTGATGAGTCGAGATCTAAAGTTGTGGAGATATATGATCACCTACGCCAAAAGACCATGTTATTGTTGATGATGAGATAGATGAGGAATGTTAAATGTACGATTTGTAGATAGAAAATTTCACAATGTATGGACCTATTGAATATTGCTAATAATTTGTATTTTATTATATCTTTCATTATTGATTAAAATCACTACCTTACGATATGACGTGATATACGCAGATCACGTATAACTGTAGTGTATACTGTGATGTTTAAACGGTTCACCATGATAATATTTTAGTTAGTTCCCATCCAGTCAAAGATGTCGGAGCATAAAAACAATCAATCTCCTCACCTGACAACTCACTACTAGGTTCATATGTTCTTCTCAGTTCATTTCATGGTTCATTCATTGCCATACACCATATATATATGGCAATGGTTCAGCCCTCTATGTTGATTACTTGTTCTGCCATTCAGTGCCCACGTAAATGCCTGTCTTTATTTCGGCACATGACCATTGTATTTGCAGTGTCTTTTACCGTATTTAGCTTTCTATGTACTCTTGTTTGGTTTCTGTGCCTCTAGTTTCTTTTAATGCGATGTATCTCCGTTTTGTGTTTAGGAGTCTTCGGATACATGTATATTCGTATATATTTAAGTATCGTAATCAATTCTTGCCGGGGGTAACACGTGATAGATAATGGCAATTCTCATGTTGAGCTAGACTTAGCGTCCATGTCATCACAGAAGTTAATATATAGGTTTACATAGTCAAATCATGATGCACTATACGTACTCATCTTTTCATTGTTATTTTGATGAAAGCTTTTTATGAGTAAATTTGTTAAAAAATTACAAGAAACAAATATAGTAAAATAAAATATTGCATTTTCTTTTCTTTTTTCTTTAGATCGTTGACGCTGCACGTTTCGTACGTATCAATATATGGATCTATGTAATTAAAATTGAGGGGAATAAGAAATGGTTATTAATCTATATGTGTCGCGCGCACACTGTATACGGTTTAATGATTTAACGACTGCTAGAACAAATATCTAACCTCGGAACTATTTAATTTCAATAACTGGGGCGTATCTGTATTGAAACAAAATAATAATCATTTTTATATGTGAAGTAATCGTTGAAACATTAAACCTGGCATACTCTTTACAGCGTGTTAGTGTTAAACCACAACGTAGAGAAATTGGTTGTGACAAAGTTGGGATCAGAGCAGTGGTAATGCTATTTTATCAGTATCTGGATATGGAAACCACGGTCTTTTTTTTATTTTCACGCTTTTTTTTCAAATCCAACAGTTACTGATATAGTGGGGAAAAAAGGAAAGAACCCCTAAACACCAAGTGGTGTATAGGTTATATGGTGTTACTGACCATGATTTTTATAGACCTTCGGCACATGCTTTTTGGGTAATGTGGTCGGTATTACGCCCGTGTCGCTTTACTTTCCCCAGAAAAAAAAAATGCTGTATCCATTTAAGTATGGGTGAACCTGGAAGCCGACGGTCAGGATCGAACCCACCTTCTTGTCCTTTGTAGCCCAATTCACTAACCACTGAACTATCGCGACTCCCAATTTAATGTTGTTGTTCATTTAAATGCAGCTTCGGCGGTTCCATCTCGTTCGTTAAAAATGCATCATTCTTTGCTGAAATACAATTCCACCATAAATTGTAGAGAAAACGTTGCTGTAAAAGAAATATTTCAATGTAACAACATGGAATGTTGAAACACTCACACTAGAAGTTAGAGAATATAATAAGTTAAAGGAAAATACACGAAGACATCAACAGATTAGCTCACTTAAGACAAGATCTATTGTGGCTAGATTTATTCAGTAGAGACCTAAAATACCGGGACTGTTGAGGGCCTAGGTAGAATTCCAGGGATAACCACCTAACTGGACTACCGACGCTCGGACAACCCGTGTTCGTTTCCCGCTGGAAGCAGTGTGAGTTGCACTCGTCATTGGAAAAAAAATCTCGCGGTGGACCCAGCCGCTGGCAGAAATTGGTACCAGGGTTACACTCTGTGAAGGTGATGAATGTCGCCTCGCATCGTGAGTTTCCGTACTTGAAGACACCATCCAGAAATATATGAACACTTATGGATAGGCGGCTCAGCACATATGGGTGAAAGCTCGCGTGCTATGGCGTTGATTCAAGTCTCTTACGTTACCTTTACGTTACCTTTACCGTGACTGTTAGTTATGATGCAAACATGAGAAAGGAATGGAGATAATTGTGGATGTACTTACAATTAAACCAATGAAGGCATTTTGGTAAAAATACTCGCATCTGGAAAGTGACAGCATTAGATCAGCTGTGATGTTGGTTTCACTAAATAATAGATTGAGACACGATTACAAAGTGGGATAGGAAACGTGGTTGATATTATTGCATGTTATTGAGAAGAACAGCGTAATTGATAAAAGTGAATTATATACATATATATATATATATATATATATATATATATATATATATATATATATATATATTGTATGACTACAGAGAACACCTGAATTTATAAAAAGATAGATGCATAGGAAAATTTGAAAAAAAATGATTTTAAAAAGCGCAGTTAAAAATGGACAAGAAAAAGCATTTGTTTTATGTACAAAACTGCAGCCTGTTTACGTGTTGTTGCCATATGTAAATCTAGAACAATAATATATTAAGACATATGCAATCTACTATAGTTTGTACACACATTCGTGCCCACAGAGTTGATCAATTATCTCGGAAACTGATTGATGAATTTCTGTAATTCTTTTTTTCATTATTTTTTCACCGACCTTCAGATTGTATAACATTTAAGTACAAACGTAGTCTGCATTTTGCACACTGTTTTTGTTATATCATTTTACGAAAATAACAAACCGCGTGCTCTAAAAATTAGATTTTACTGTAAAGTATGTTAATTTTCCTAACAATGCAAGCCAAAGGCGTATCCGTATTACGTTGAATAGGGCAACATTTTTCATTGGATTTTATATCTTCGTCGTAAAGATAGGGAAACTTTCTTGCTTGATCGTCGCCTCTGCAGAGTCAAAGTTCTGTCCATCGATGGACAGAATTTCTATCTATATTTAGAGCTGCCCGTGTTCCGTTTTCTGGTATTTTTTTTTATATCGTTATTTAACCGACCCTTTTTAGATTCCATGCAAAAGTGCATGTACAATAGCACAGTTACCATATGCATAGTAATGAATTTACACGTTAAACTCTTCGTGGTTTTAACATTAAAATAGTCTCTTCACAACAGCTTACAAATTATCAGACATACAGGAATATTAATTAATAGTAAATATTTTGTCAAAATACGCCTATGGACTTATTTAAAAAGAAACATGAAATGAAATTACCAAAATAAACCTCGGAGTGGCGATTGTTTTACTAGTTAAGAGTGTAAAACGTTGCTAAGATTGTGAGGTGTGCACGTAAAATGTTCATTTTCAATTGGTGAGTTGATTACAACAAATGTGGTTATTGTAAAATCCTAAAGGACAAGCAAGAAAATCATATTTTTATATACCTCAAATGAGCAAAAACATTTTCCTAAATGCATGACAGTATGGGCAAAAACTCAGACTGAATGTCGGGGAAAAAATAAGATTTCACGGAAAAAAGAATTACATAAATTCATCAAACAGTTTCCTAGATAATTAATACACTCTGTGGGCACGAATTTGTGAACGAAATATAGTTCTATCAAATAAATAAATAATACAAAGTAGAAAAACGCAGTGAAATATTTTAGTGTAATGCAATAGAACAATACGAATCACTGAGCAATGGCAGAACAAACTAAATGAACATGTACATGCGGAAATAACTGACTGTAATCATTACAGACAATGCCCCCAAAGATGGACGTAATCGCTGTCTCTCTTTGTGTTTCGATGTTGGGAGCTCATGACCAAACATCTTCATTTGTCGTGTATTGGACTGAGGCGAGCGAGTTAAATCAGCAAATTTCGAATTCCTCCTGAATGTAACCTATTTCGCTACACAAGGCACTTTTTCATCTACCCGTTTGTCCACTCATCTGAAGTATATTCATGTGTCAGGGGATGGAACTGTAAAAGTGAGGTTTGTCTTAAAGGTGTAGAAGCAGACATAACACATAAAGCAGTTGGACTGTATGGTTTTCTCAACATGAAACATTACGCTAAGAGGCAAGGTTGATGGAAATGTGAAAACGGGTTTGATTTTGCTAACCGATCATATATTGTCAGTAAGTAAGTTGATATGTTGATAGTTAGTATGGTGCAGAAACATGAACATTAAACAATAAAAAATGGAATAGAAAATTGAAGCCTTTGAAATGTGGATTTAAAGAAGAATAGTTATAATTGGATGGAAAGGAAAGAAAACAAATGGTGAAGTTTTAAAACAACTAAAAATGAAAAGAGAACTACTGAACACAATTAGAACAATAGAAATGCAATTTTGGGGTGATGTTAAAAGATACAAAAGCCTACTAAAAGTATTCTTGTAAGGGAAAATATAGGGTAATAGAGGCAGAGGCAGACCAAGACTAACATGGACGAGTAACATAAACAGATGGACAAATCAGCCTATGACAACCTGCACCATCAAAGCAAGAGACAGAACGACATAGAGCGCCATTGTAGCCAACCTTCGATGCGGAGACGGCACTCGATGATGAAGATAGTTGATCCACTTAAATTAATAGATAACAGACTAGTCAAGAACGTCACTCCACTCCTTTATGAAAGGAAAGAAGTCACCATCATAAGCCCACATGAACTAAAAGTAAAAAGATGACAAGAACTAATGTTTCGAAGAATTACCTGAACTCAATGCAATAGACCATAAACATAGACCTTATGCACAACAAGGGCACATACATTATGTTCTGATTAAACATATAACATTGTAGGTTGGATGGCTGTGCAGGCAATTAATTACTTCTCCTTCAAACATGCGCACAATAGAATCTATTTCTCACTAACATCAACTACCATTCCAATAACTGAAATAATACCAACAGGACACACAGTCACTCAGATAGAACTGACATTTAAGAAGGTGTGAACTTATTAGGAACAATTCATATAAATAATTAATATGATTATAATTGTAATTTTCTCAAAATAACAGCCTTTGTTTGTTTTGTTAGTCTGTGGAGGTGATGAATGCCATCAATATAGTAAGTATAATAAGTAAGAAAATATACCGATGCTTATGAGTAAAAAAAAAAAAAAAGTAAAGAGCACCGTCACGCCAGGTGGCGTATAGGGATTATGGTGTTAGTGACCATACATTTTACAGACCTTCAGCACATGATTTTTGGGGTAATGTGGTCGGTATTACTCCCGTGCCGCTTTACTTTCCCAGAAAAAAATCCAGTTCTCATTTAAGGCCGGATGAACTCGGATCCCGTCTCTTGGGATCGAACTCTAGCTCTTGTCCTTTGCAGTCCATTTCACTAACCACTGAGCTATCGCGGCTCACAGTATGTTATAATAAACATTACAAGTAGGACGATAAGTTTACTATGGGTGAAGGAAAGAAACAATACGTGTGTACACGTATCGACAAATGGACTGCCAAATACAATAATGCAGTAGATGATAAGAACAAAGTTTTAGAGAAGCGAGATTAATCTATTAAACTGTGACAACAGGATACAGCTGAACTGACCAATCAGTGTCACGTTCAGCTGAGCGGCTACCAATGGAACAATAGGAATAACATAGTCCCGGAAAGGAGAGACTTTTGAAAAGGGAGAAGATATAAGAAGACGGGCACTCTCGGACCGGCAGTCGTCCTGGCAAGTCGATATGTAGACGAGACTTAAACACTGCTAGAGACTCACAGTATAGTTCTATTAGAACCTGGTCGTGATCATCCATCGGGCTGTCGCCCAGATCACTAGTTTAGAACATAATTAATAGATGGCCACTTGACCAGACTGAGCGATTCATATTAAAGTTGTTTTTATTCGATAACGAGAAATTATTGTTTTACTTTACCCACGTGTCTGCTGTTCGAAAGATTGAAGGTGTGTATGTCAATGACTGTCGGCGAACAAGTCTGAGATACGAGAGATGCTTGTCAGTTTTGGAAGTCTCTTCCTATAAAGTGAATGATAAATGAATGCATATGGTCTGTCACTGCAACAGATCATTAAATGGTTACTATGCCCTCAATAACATTGAGTCCGGGTTCTTCTAATATATATGCGTTGTTGAGTCCCTTAGTCACTATTTTTTATGGATGTGGGTCGTTATTCCTAATGGCTTTTGCTGCTACGATGTTGACCGTGTTGGGTTTTAATGCTACTGTCTTCTTTGATTTCACTAGGTTGGCAATGGGTAGGTCATTCTCCATCTTAATTCATTTCACCCGCACCTTAATTTTCTTGAGATCAAAATATAATCTCACTCCAGTCCTGAAGAGGATGTATCTCCCTAGTATCATTGATCTGGGAAACCCTCGTAAAACACTAAATTGTTGTTTCCATATGGTCTTTCCTATTCGTAGATCCAAAAACGGTAGTTCCTAATACCTGTAGGGTTACTCCATTCTTCCTCTCCTTTTCTATTTTTCGTCTATTACCGTTGGTATCGAGGAGAGATACAATCTGCGATTCTTTGCTCTTCTGTTGGCCTCTTCTGGTGTTATTCCTCCTAGTGACTCTAGTATTCTCTTTATCCGTCTCTTTCTCGGTCTTCCTCTTAATCTGGCGTTTTCGTAGTGTTTGTTTATGGATCATTGAGTCATTGTTAGTTATTTTTGTCTTGTTATGTCGCCGAACCAATTTATCTGTTGTTTCTTTATGTATTCGATGACTGGTTCAATTTCGAGTTTCTTCCTCAGGTCAGTGTTTCTTACTCTGTCCCTTAAGCTGTTTCATGTCATTCTTCTAACACATTTCATTTCGGTGGTCGTTATCTTTCTTATTGTTCTAGTGTCCAGCGGCCAATTCTGGCACTGATAACTCAGAGTTGGTAGAAAAATAGATTTGTATATTGCCCTTTTTCCTTCCGTAGTTATTGCTTTGTTTTTCAATAATGTTGATACCTGGCCTACAACTTGGCTTGCTTTGTTACACCTTATATCTATCTCGGTCTCTTGGTTATTGTCTTGTGTTAACGTGCTACCCAGATATTTAAAATTGTCTACTTGCTTCAAAGTTGTATTATCTATTATTATGTTAGTTTTTCTTTCTTTCTCGCTATTGCCATTACTTCGGTTTTGCTTATGTTGATCTTCACGTTCTATTGTTTACAATTGTTGTTTAGCCTGTTGATATGTTCTTGTAGGTCCTCAGTTGTTTCATGTATCATAATTTGGTCGTCTGTCAATAATATTTCATGTATTTCGTCCTTTCTTCTGCTGTTTTCTGGTACGTACGTTTCGTTCTCTTTTGTGTTATCGCTTGTTATCATCCTTGCTGGTATACTTCCTTTGATTGGGCATGTTAATTTGTATATATTCAAAGCTAGTTCCTCCATTAGCTGACATTAATTAGTCGTCGGACTTCCTTAATCTATATATCATCCTCAGCGCTCTGTAAGCGGTGTCTTTTATTACACTCACTTCAGTTTCGGTGTCAATTAACGCCCTAAACCTACTCTATCTACCTTTACTGTACACGAGCTAGGATCTCCTGTTAGCTCTTCTGACCTATATTCTGTTACATCACTCATGGCGGCCTGGTTACTGGAGCGATGCTTTAGTTTCCCCAATTCTTTTGGTTACTCGCTTGATTTATGTAATCCCTAGCCAGTGCACTCTTACATGTCCTGCAGACCTTAGCAAGGTGGCCTACTCTGTTGCAATTGTAACACCTTCGTTGCTCTCCAATGAGCTCGATTATTCTAGGCTGTTCCCTTCTCACTCAAATCTATTTCTCATTTCTATTGACATAGCCATGTTGCACAAAGCGATTTTCATTTTCTGAAATGATGTTTAGGTAAGCTATTCTGCTTTTTTAAAACAATTATTTGGTGTATCTTCCGCCTGGTGTTATTATTGTGACCAAGTATTTGACGCGTTGCACTTGTTTCGCATGTGCCCCCTTAATTTCTTTTTTTTTTCAGTTGCATTGTGCTGTTGTTTCTGTCTTCGATATGACGAAACTTCTATTTTTTTTTTACAATTCAGATTGAAAAACCTTTTTTGCCTTTTTCTTTAACAATTATCTCTATCATTTCTTAAAGTTCATTCTCCGTCTCTGTTATTAAAACTGTGCCATTCGCATATAGGAAATTGTTTATGTTGTGAACGTTGACTTCATATCCGTGTGTGTCTTCTATTGATCTCATACAATTTTCCCTGCAAAGTTAGAACAAATCCGGCCACAGAACACAACCGTGTCTGACTCCTTGTTTTCTACATTGGACCTGCAATGATTAGTAGCTAATTTTTATTTAACTGATAATGTGCATAACTTAGATAACAAGCAATAAATTGCATCATATATATATATGTGTGCATGTACAAGGGGGGTTCGAAAGGTTAAGCACCACATACATTTTCTCAGCTATATATTAATAATAAACATTGACGCATTAGATGTTGCACACTTTAAGTATGGCATATGTTGATTGTGTCCCTTAAACTGCACCGCAATCGTTCAAATAATACGACTGCACAAAACCGCTGAAATAGAGCATGTTAACGACATGCGTTATAAGCAGCGAATTGTAATAGAATTGTTCCTTTTAGTGAAGAAAACTGCTGTGAACATTCACAAGGTTTAAAGGCGTTTTATATTCAAATCACACATGTCTAATATAGTAAAATCCAAAACTATGTGATGTTACCGTGGTCTAGAAGGGTCATTTAACTTAGAATGTGTAACTATCCCTTCCTTTATTTCTAGTATGCTGGCAGTTTTCGGCCAAGAAACGTGAACAGTGTAAGTTATATATTAAAAAAATAGAATTATCAAACTAGAAACCATCAATAATGAAACATGCGTATATTTACAAAACACACGTCAACATTGAAAAGAACTGGCTTAAAAAAACCACAAATTACAAAGGAAATGAAAATACTATGGCTGTGTCAACAGACAGAGTGGACTAGAAGGCGTTGTTCCTGTAAAGCGCATCGGGGGCAGACCAAGAAGAAGGTGGTTTCAAGAAATCAAAGATACATTGAAAGTGACAACGAATGATGTTGGAGATCTGGCTAAAGACATATATTCTTCCAGATAGGCTGATGAATGTAATGTTTTGCAAAGGAAACTGCAATCCGTCGATAACCTCTTGATATCCTCCGTCAATTTGAGTATATGTCTGCGTCTAGTCATTTTACTTTATATACCTCTGTCCACGTGACTTTCAGTAGGTTTTTGTGTCTATAAGCCAATAGCATTTCAAATATAATTTGCTATTGATTTATTTGCGGGTCGTCATCATTGCTCTCTGAACATGTCCATAGGTGCTCAAATTCCTTCCTTAGCAAGTCTCAACAGGCGACTGACGACTCCAGTTCTGTGTTGGTTGATGCGTCTTGAAACGTCCACTAAGTTTCTCGTTTCCGGCTGTGCCCATCTTAACCCCCAATATTTATTTCATCCTAAGGTGCTGCGTGGACTCATGACTGTCGTAGTCCTATTATCTACCAACATCTCGGAGGGCATTGATAATACCGTCTTTCTTTGAACACAACGAGGGCTGTGTGAAGTTAAAAGCTGTTTATCAGGATCGAAATCGACCTTTTGTCTTCCATAATTCAGTTCTGTAGACAAGTAGCACAATATGAAAACAGGTAAATGGATTTTAATATTTGGCAACTATGTTAACCTCACAACAGAGGTGAGATGCAAATGGCTCAGGCAATAGCAGCTATCCAAAAAGTAAGGAAAATACTATGCAATCCATTTTTTACAATGTAACAAGAAAAAGAGTTATTAAATATTATGTAGAGCCAGTCTTAACATATGAATGTGAATTATGGACAATGGAACAACAGACAAGAAAATCACTGGAGTCTGTAGAATTATGGTTTTACAGAAGAATGTTGAGAATACTATAGACAGCTAAGAAGAGTAATGAAAACGCCCTGAAAGAGGCCAAAGCAAAAATAAAGCTAATTTCCAATATTATGGAAGAAACAATAATCATGTTGTGGCCATATAATGAGAAGAGAACAGCTGGAATATATTGTAACAGCTGGGAAAATTTAGGGCGTATTGGGAACATATATTTATCTATAACCATGGTACATTTTTGGGTGATGTGGTCGGTATATCACGCCAGGCCGCCTTTACCTCTTATAAAATACTATGGTACCCATTTTTAGAGGCTGTGTGAAGCGCGGAGCCTTTTCAGTTTAAAGAAACTTCAGGCACTATTGGGAATCGACCCCGGACCCTTCTGGTCAGGAAGCGAGCACACTAACCTACCAGCACATACATGGCAATAACTAGAGAAGCTGCTTTCTTTTAATCACACATATTATTTAGTCAAATAATTTTAGAGAAAGAATGATTGTAACCTTATTTTTCACCACTCACACCCATTATTGTCGAATCAGACATACACTTGTAGTAGCTCAGTCGTTTATTTGTGTATCTCTGTATGTGTATTGTACTAAATAACAACGCAATACTTGTTATAAATTAGTTGATGAATCTTGTTTTATTTTCGTTTCTAAGAATGAAGTATTTGTATGGACTATAAGACTGGCAGTGGTAAGCTTTATGTACATGAAGATTATTAATTTTAAACGAAATTATATATATGTATACATATAAGATGATCTTTGTCTATGGCCTAGGGGCCGGCTATGGCTCGAAAGGTCAATAGATGTATAGATAGATAGATGCATATATATGTATATGTATATATTTATGTGGGTGTCCGGTTAGCGCAATCGATAGGCGGTTGGCTTACCACGGCAACAGCCGGGGTTCGTACCCTGGCGAGGACACCTGGGTGTTACTAATTCCCTAAAAATTAGTAGGGGCCGCGATAGCTCAGTGGTTAGTGAACTGGACTACTACGGACAAGGGGTAGGGTTCGATCCCAACCGACGGCTCCGGGTTCACCCAGCCTTAAATGGGTACCGGATTTTTTCTGGGAAAGTAAAAGCAGCACGGGCGTAATACCGACCACATTACCCCAAAAATCATGTGCTGAAGGTCTGTAAAATATAGGGTCACTAACACCATATTTCCCTATACGCCACTTGGCGTGACGGGGGGTACTTTACTTTACTTTTTTTATATATTTATGTATACATATATATCTTCTTATCCTTCGTATTTCCTTCCTCATCTGCCTTTCAGCGTCGAGGGGAGATATCATATCGGTCCTTTGCTATTATGTTCGCCCCTGCTGCTGTTATGTTTCCTAGTGCTTCTAATGTTCCATCGATCCATCTTTTTAGTGGTTGACCTTTGGGTATGGTGTTCTCACAACGTTTATTGAAAGCTTGTTGTGTTGTGTTTTGATATTTCTGCCTTGTCACGTGGCCAAACCATTGTATATGTTGTTTGTTTTATATATTCTATGGCGGGGCTATTCCTAGTTTTTTTTTTTTCTCAGTTCTTCACTTCTGATCTTATCTCTCAGTCTGTTTCCTGTCATTCGTTTAACACATTTCATCTCAGTAGATGTTTCTTTCTTATTGTTCTTGCATCTAGGGTCCAGGTCTGGCATTGGTAGCACAACGTTATACATTTATATATATAATAGTAAGCAACTTGTAAAAGTACTTAACACAAAATTGTATTTATATTGTTACAATGACAACTTTCACATATCGTTAACAATTGTGGCCACATATGATATGTAACAAAATGGAATACATTGTTATCAATATGTACATTTGGATGATGATCATAAAATCTAAAGCGATGAGTAGTTTTACAGCAAACAAACAAAAACTCGTTTTATAATGTGTGTGTGTGCGCACCGAGTTCAGAGAATAACATATAATTGCTGAAAACCATAATTATTTATTGAATTGGACTTAAATATTGGCTTTCAGGTTGCAAAATTATCACAAATTGTAAGTAATAAACTTTGAATTAATGTGTTAGCTGGCATAAAATCAAAGCTGGCCAATAACATGTTCAGTATGTAGGAGACAAGCTATACCTCAGTATGGTCAATTGAAAACAAGGTGATTGACCGCTGAAAATGAACTTCTTTACACCATGTCACTAGCCAGCAAGTAAATGGACAATCTCACGATCTTTGAGACGAGCTACCGTCATCTGTTTTCTATATTTATGCTAGTTTCACTTTCTGAATAGTAAAAAAAAACAAAAGTAATGGTCTTATCGAAGATACAATTATCACCACAATGCACTATAAAAGTTAACGGGACAAATCCGAGACAAATTGCAAGGTGTAAAATTCTTGGACACAATAATATCAGATGGAAGATGCACACATAAATAATATGCTAATAGCACAGGGCAAGTAATATTTCAGAAAATTAAAAACGTCTGGTGCAATCAGTCTGTGTAAGTGCTAAAGAGAGCTGGCGGCACTACATAGTGTCAGTTCTGACTTATGGAAGTGAATCATGGACAGTAGATAAATAATTACAAAGACGATTTGAAGCCACACAGATGGGATTTATAGAAGAATGTTCAGAGTATTAGAATATTGTTGCGTATCAATGTTAAATCCATCTCCCTGTTTTGTTCTTTCTGTGTTGTAGCCTCCTGAGAATATTATCGAGATGTTCATGTGTATTTTCTTTACTTGTTATCATTTTACTCTGGTGTCCGCTAATCTTAGCATTTTAATGTTCTTCTTTGTCATTTACGTTACAAGTTCTACTTCTTTAGTCTTTATTCCACCACATATGTTGATGGTTGTTATGTTATGTATGCTATCTATCACCATATTATGTAGTTTCTCTGAGCATAAAGTGTTTATCCCTTACAGACCTGCTAAGTCTGTTGTAAGTTTAGGTCTTGATTAAAAAAAAAACCTAAGTGAGAGATAACCTAAGAGATGTTTCCCCACATGCAAGATCGCCACGTGTCACATGCCATATTTTTACAATCCAATTGTGTTTTTGTAGAATGTTACATTGTATATATAAAAAGTAAAACATATCTGATCTTGTCCTCCTTGTATGGAACACATGACACAATGTGTCAAAACGAGAATATCTGTTATATACGCTGTTACTGTCGCTTTTCTCAAATAATCCACACTTCGAAATTAAAACAGCCATCTCAGAGTAAACCGGAAACATGCAAATATAATGCAAGCTGTACATTGACATAATACATGTATCTATAAGTTAATAAATATATATATGTATATATATATATATATATATATATATAATGCAAGTAATGCATCAACATTAAATTCTGGTAGATTGTGCCATAACCGTGAGAATAACAACTGATAACTCCTTCGGTACTGAAAAAAGGGAAAAAAATATAATTTGTGATAAGTTTCATCCGATGTGTATAATAATGTTGAATCTGTTTTATCCTAAAATAAAATAAAACAAAACTATATGATTTCTCAGATTGCTAGAGTTTTGAAAAATTCAGTAATTGTGAGTAAAATAATTCTTAGCTACCTCGAATGCAACGTGTGAAGATCACTATTAATACAAGGTTAAATGTATTATTTTTGTGTAGTTGTATTATTCAACAATGTTAACTTTCAATAACTGCATTACTGGTGATATAAAGAGCAAACTAAAGAAAAATGATATTTTTGGTGTGAGTCAGTCCGGTAAGACTATGCCAGTAGTGCAAAAAGAATATTTACAAATCCACTCAGAATATAGTCATGTGCTAACACTGGAGACAAACAATAATACATGTATATTGTTATGGAGCGAAACTTCCGAGGCCACGGATCAGCGAATGATTTCTGGGGAAGAGCTATGTTTACAACACTAGGAAAAAAAATCACAAATAATCATAAAAAAACAAAGAACAATATATAATCAGAAGAAGGTTCGAACCCGTACTCCTTGGCACAGCGCCTTGCTACGAGAAACAAAACGCTGGGGTATAGGGCCAGCTCACCTATCTAAACAAATATCTGACATTGGCCATATAGTTCCAAAACGACAAAGGTTGTGGCGCTTTTGGGAAAATTATCGCACCCTTTCGACTTTCAATATAGGTGGCAGTGGGTTGAGATTAGGTTGAGATTAAGTTGAGATTAGGTTGAGACTAGGTTGAGATTAGGTTGAGATTAGGTTGAGATTAAGTTGAGATTAGGTTGAGATTAGGTTGAGATTAGGTTGAGATTAAGTTGAGATTAGGTTGAGATTAGGCTGAGATTAGGTTGAGATTAGGTTGAGATTAGGTTGAGATTAGGTTGAGATTAAGTTCTTCACCGGCGCTAGGTAGTTCGGGCATCTGTGCCGACGATCTTGTTAGAGTGTTCGCTAGTATGTTAGTGGAGTTGTCCCTTACACAACAATGATATGTCAAACTAACCAGTCCTCTCTTAGTGAAAACGTATCGCGACTATCATCACCATCATCAAGTACGTGCCTGCTGGTGTAGGTGATCATGTCTGATCTTTCGATCAAGACAGTTATTTATGATTTCTTTTGTTGAACTTCTGCCATGCAATTCTCTTAAGCTGTCTGGAAGCTTTTCTCGTTGCTTCACTCTGCCCCTTTGTCCGTCGATTTATCCGGTTGACACAATGTAATCCGGCTGTTCTCTTCTCATTACATGGCCACAAAATGGTGATTGTTTCATCCTAGTATTGGACATTAGCTCTCATTTTTTGCTTTGGACTCTTTCAGAACGTTACAAATTACTCTTCTTAGCTGTCCATGGTATTCTCAACATGTTTGTATAAAACCATTTTTCGACAGCTTCCGTGATTTTCTTGTCTGTTGTCCTATTGTCCATGATTCACATCCATATATTAAGACTGGCTCTACATAACATTTAAGAACTATTTTTCTTGTTTTTATTGTCAAAAAATGGATTGCACAGTATATTTCTTTTTTTTTTTTCAAAGCTGTTTTTCCTAAGCTATTTTGCATCTCTTTAATGGGTACATGATTTTTTCTGGGAAAGTAAAGCGGCAGGGGCGTAATACCGACCACATTACCCTAAAAATCATTTGCCGAAGGTATGTAAAATTTATGGTCACTAACACCATATTTACTATACGCCACTTGGCGTGACGGGGGTACTTTACTTTTTACTATTTTGCTTCTCACCTCTGTTGTACATCTATCATCTGAAGTTAACATATTATACATATTTTAAATTCATTTACCTGAACATTGTTCCACTTGTCTTTATTGTGCACTTCGGTGGTCTCTTTTTCTTTGTTGTTACCATTTATTGTCTTTTTGCTATTAAGGCTGAGTCATTTTGATGTCTGAGACCTTTCCTGATGTCAGGTCAGGTAATGTTAAGTGCTCCTGTATGCAATAATATATGCAACCTACTGCAGCTCTGCTGATTTGCAGGTATGCTCGGAAGTGTACAAGGCTAAGGAAGGATTCCGTGAAGATTGGGACTTTTTAGTCGAAGGTTAGTGGAGGGAACCGTAAACAAACCGACGGAAGGTAACAGAAAACCACCGTCGTAATTTATGTGTACAATCATGAATCGTCAAAATAATAATGATGAGAGCATCGTGAGAAAAGTGAGGAACAATGATAGATATGCCCCTTTCACAATAAATGGCAATATAATTCTAGAACTCAGATACATTTGATGACATAGTCCTTCTCTCAAACGGCGTAACCGGTTTTGATAATTGAGTGTATAAAAAAAACGCAGTGCAGAAGCAACACCTCTTTCTAATTATGCAGAAAAGCAAGAACATATTCATGGTAAAGAAACACCCAAATAAATAGCATCATTAACGGTGAAAGACTTGAAATTGTAATGGAATGTGAGTATATGGAATCCATATTAATTATCATTTGAGACTTCAGAAAGTGATCAAAAGAAGGCTAGTAAAGGCTACGCGTCATGTAAGTCAGCAAGAACATGTTTCACAATTATTAGAAAACCAATACAATTAAAATTTCGGAAGGTATATATCTTCCAGATAGCAGCATCTATCTGTAAATGATAAAGGCAACAAAGAAGAAAAAATATATAAATATTTCTTTTGGCGTATTGACAGACGGTTGGTAACAAGAATTCATGAAAAGTCAGTAGTTTGGTAAAGCATTAGTGTCTCATACTGGGTACTGCTTTACTGAACAATGTCTCATGCGTCACAACCTCTACCTCCCCCAGCTCCCTGGCACCATGTGGATCTGACCAGTTAGTCTAAAAACAGTTCGCCATCTAAGAGAAGTTCAACTACGATTAGAAAACCACACTGCCTAGTGGGTCTACACGTTCACAGAATAGACTTCGGGAGAAAACACTGAGGAAAAATATGGAGATGGAGTCTCTAGGGCAGTCTAATGTTGATTTCAACATTACTTTCACAACTCCTGCAGCGCAGCTGGTTCCAAACCTCTTGCCTGCTAGATCCTTGGATCGCTCAGTTGTGTGGCGATAAGTAACACGTTGCATGGTCTACAATTTTTTTTGTGTGGTCAAAGCACGTACCCTGGACTATCCCTTCCATCCCTCCCCCCCCCCCAAAAAAAAAAACCTACACAGTCTACTAGGACCAACATTGGCTACTATTCAATTACATTCATTTTATTATTATTACACATAATCGAGATCTAGACATACTAACCACCCATTTGTCACATTCAACAACTTCAAATCATGAACTGTGAATCGTATGCTAATGGATTTTGATTTGAAATAATCAGTTAATATTATTTGAACTGTCTATTTGTAGGATACACTGAATTACGCATCTCCCACTACTCACGTACGTTATATGAACCGCTATATTGGTTTGAGTACATGTAAAATATATGTTTATAACTTGAAATAGAATAAAATACAATTGTAATAAATAATTTAAAATTAAACTAAATTCATGAAAAGTGTACACATCACCATATAAAAGTTGTATGATTAGTCAATCATTCTGCTTCATTGGAACGCATCCTTTAATGACTGATATGTAGCTTCAATAGAACACATCATGGAGATCGTGCTCACTTAATTTGTGTGTTATGATACTCCATGATAACATTGTCACATATAATCAATCTTAGTAGCAGGTGAGAGAATGATGCAGGCTCAGCCACTCCCATTTCCATTAAACATATACAACAAAACATCGAAATAGATTTTGATCAAACTACGTATTACATAAACACATGAACAGATAACTTATTTGCCATCAATTTGTTGACAAAATATATATCTATATACAAATGCATGTAACACACATTTTCTAACTTAAATATATGGATGTATTTCAGTGGAAGACGTTTATATTTAGTGTAAGTTTGAGATCACATGTTAACTAATTACTCATGGACGGAAAAAATAGAACCATCTGAAAACGGAGTAATCTGCCTGTGTGGCGAGGGATCCCTGTGTACACGGTTGCCAGGGGGAAAAAAACGAATTAACAGGCAAAATTTAGTTCCTAATCTCTAGGGACTTCGTCAGAGGTAAAAGCTGGCGAACGCAGGACAAAAGATAAAAAAAAAAAACAATAATAACATGTAATCAATGAATCAATCGAAATGAATAGGAAATTAATCAATGACTGTTTGCCCAATCATTTCCCGACGTCTGGCATACTATATATATATATATCATGAAACAAACGTAGTATCATGTTATCATCTTGCTACGGTTCAAATATAAGGCTACTTCAACTTTTATATAACTGGCAAAATATATTATGTCATTAAGGAAGTAAAGGTTTGCAGATTTCCATGAACTAAAATGCCAATTGAAAAACAAAGGAGTTAGTTCCAGTGATATTATTGTGTAGAGTTTGTTATTATTTTACCTGAGCTTGAATTGAGCGGTCTATTTTTAATTAATTGAGACTGCTATTCGGGCTGTATTTATGACTTGTCTTCAAGTGGATGTACAATTCGGAAACAGTTCTCAGTCAGTTAAATGTCTGCCCATCTTCATCATGTCCCAGTTTATGATGTCTTTGAAATAAATGAAACGTTTTCCAGAAAATCTAATGTGTCCTTCACTGGGCGCAAGTGATTCATTGAACATCGCATGTCTTGTTGCTAGAGCATAGATATTGTCTTTGAAATCTGTACACAAACAACACTTCATTCTTGTTTCACGTCATCAGTTCGTGAGATTCCAAATGTATGACTCAGATTGTGCATAAAAAATGCATTCATTCATTCATTTAAGCTTTCTTTCATCTGATTGTTGTATTGGCTTCGAGAATTCCAGGCGAAATACGAGAAATATGAAACTCATAACTGAGTTATCACATCAATGCCGAAACAAATAATTTTATTAAATGATGCGCAATTAAGTAAGTGAGTGTGTAGGTGAGTGTTTTCATAAATGATCTAGTAAATTGTTGAGTGTTAAAATGAGTACATGACTGAACCAGTGATCAATTGAGAAATTAAACTAGAGAATTATTGAATATTCATATGAATGCATGAAAGAGCGAGTGAGTTATTGATCTTGCTAATGATTTAGTTAGTGAAAGATCGATCTACATTTTAGACGAAGTTATCTTTTTTTAAGACTCTTTTTTCAGTGAACGAATTTAGGAGCAAGTTAATGAATATTAGGATAATCTAATGAAATGATAAGTGAATGTTTTGATGTTTAAAGTGCATCAGTATATGAGTGAGCTAACTGGTATTTAAATGTGAAAAAATAAAAGGTTGGGTAAACAGTTTAATCTGCGCTTTGGACTTAATTATGGAAAAAAAATTAATGTACTGGTGAAAGAGTTAGTGAATAAGTGATCATTATTGAGCGAAAGCTTGCATGGCTAGAGTATATGTTGTATGAAACTTCATTCTGCATATTTTAATTATCTCATTAAGAAAACGTAAATAAGAACCTGATAGAGGAAAAAATGTAGTCAATATATAATATTAAATGAATATAGCTTGAAGATGGATACATCCTTTTTCACTGCATTTTTAAAAATTTAGACAGTTGCCTAGGAAACCAAATCTCGGTTTCTGCCATGTATTTATTATAGAATCTATGACATCTATTCTCTATCAACTCATTTTGCTATATATCTTCTCCTCATAATTGTTCATTACTTATGTCCAATGGATCCAATTTAATTACGCTGCCAAAGAATACATTTATTAAAACTGGTTGTACACAACATATTTGTTTTCTTGCTTCCATTGTCAAAAACGGGTTGCATAGTAACTTGAAAACTGCTTTTTCCTGATATATTTTACATCTCACCTCAGTTATATTCCTGGTTATAAGAACAATGAATAATGATTATTTTCCTATTTACCAACAAACGATGCATATTTTATAATTTAAAAACAAATAAATAATTATATCCCCAAAACATCATCTTTGAATGAAACATATTTTCGTCTTATAGGACAAAAGAAAAGAATACAATTTTCTAAAAGATTAAGAATGGCAAAAAGTAATGTTAATGCCATGAAAAATATACTAACACCAAAACAAATAAGACAAGGGCTTAAACTAAGAATAGCAAACTGTCATATCTTCTCAGCATTTATGTATGGCGCAGAAACATGGACATTAGACAAGAAAATAGAACAGAGAATTGAAGCCTTTGAAATGTGGATATATAGAAGAATAGGTAGAATTGGATGGGAAGAAAAGAAAACAAACAATATCTTAAAACAACTAAAAATTAAAAGAAAACTACTAAACACAATTCAAACAAGACACATGCGATTTTTGGGCTATGTTAAAAGACACAACAACATATTAAAAGTAATCTAGGAGCGAAAAATACAAGAAAAAAGAAACAGAGGCAGACCAAGACTAGCATGGACGAGTAACATCAAGAGATGAACAAAATAGCCTATGACAACCTGTACCTTTAAAGCAAGAGACAGAGCAGAATGGCGCTCCATGGTAGCCAACTTTCGTTCCGAAGATGGCACTCGATTATGATAATGAGGATAAAAGAAAGGTTGACCATTTTCACATTGAAATACTAAAATTCCTAACTATATCAAATCATGTTGACCTCTTAATGTAGCATAGACCAAGAACACCGCCTCTTCACCTATTGCTATTCATGGACATTTTCTCCACTTTGCTCCAGTCTAGGCCAATATTCTATAGTGTTTCCGTGACTTTTTCCCTTACCGATTATTTTTTTTACTTTAACTGTAAACTTTAACTCTTTCACTTCAAATCATCTGTTTCCAGAGTCTATTTCTCTTCCAAGAATGTCGTGGTTGATTTCCATGTCTGCGTTTTTGTGCAATCTGCAGAATCTTTTTAGAATGGGACAGGTTATTACCATATCTTATAATCTTCTTAGAGACTTCATACGTCAGACATGACAAGTGGTAGTATATCTGTTGTTTTTCTCCCATGGTCATCATAAAGAGGTCCGCAGATACAGAGGTGAAAATGACGATTACTTCCTGAATAAATGATGACAGAATAACGATTTTTTTCTTTTTACAAAACTAACAATTGGTAATTATTTCTTATTTTCTTCTTTTGAAGACCTAAGAATAATATGTTTTTTTCTTATTACTCCTTTAGTGATATTTCGCTTGTCTCCTGACAGATGTTCCAGGCAATACATGAATATAGCTATAAGATATCAGAGCTACCTTTTGTTTTCCCCTTCCTTTAGTTTAAAGATTGACAGTATATAAATATGAGAATAGGTAAATATATATATATATATATATATATATATATATATATATATATATATATATATGAGACTATATACAACCATATATAAATATGAGACGATATATACACATATATCAATATGAGACTATTTATATACACATATATCAATATGAGATTATATATACACATATATCAATATGAGACTATATATACACACGTATTTAAATATGAGACGACATATAGACACATATAATTATGCGAACAGAAACATGAATTGTGCATATGATCTTGGGAAAACTAAAACTTACTCTGTCTCTTTGTTTTATAATATACAGAGCTAATAATTGTAAAACATGTGTGTGCATATAGTTATAATGGTAAAGCTTTATCTCTATATCTTTTAAGCTGTTAACTTTGAAGGAAAAACTATTAAAAGTAAGTAAACCATTGACACGAATTTAAAAGTGAAATAATTGAAAGAATCGTATTATTAAAACTTAGTTACCATTTATATGTCTTACCAGATGATGAATGTTGCCAATATCTTGTTATTCGTATATCTGATCAATTGAAGCGTGTGTGCATAGAAATAGGTCGCGAATTGTGGGAAGGGAAGTGCATGCAAACAAAAGAGGCAGTCGTAAGAAAACTGAAGGCACCAGAAATATAAGTCACGAATCATCTTTCTGGCCTCATTTTGCAGATATTGTGGTGAACGTTTTCAATGGTTCAAATGCCTTGCTTATTACATTGATACTTTAGATTTGGCCTTTCAAAAACAAAATAGTATTCTGCTATACCCATAAAATATGTACATTAACAAAATATTGCATTAAAAAGTGTCATTACGGAAATGACGTATCAAGAAAATAAATTACCTACTATGACGAAATGTGACGCATTCATATTTAGAATTTTTGAGAAACAATGACAACAATCTGGATCATATTTGGCAACGATAAATCGCAACATTTGAATAGTAAACAAGTATATTATAGGATATCTTATTCTGAATGGTATGAATTTTTCGAAACAACAGACATTTTGGAGAAAGTTAGATCTAGACACTGACAGATCAAATGAAGGTCCAAATATGATGAGAACTAAGCAAGAAGTGAATATTGAGATGCGGATTACATTATCTGTCGATGTTGCTGATGAAGTTAAAATGAATTGATAACAATTAAACAACCATAGATCCTCCAAATATTTAAGAGGTTGACATATATAGTGACTTAAATGTTGAATTTCCACAGATATAAACGTATAATCCAAGCCACCAAGTAAACATTGATATAAACACTGATAGAAACAATAATATAAACACTGAGAGAAACACTGATACCCTCATAGTCATCACATCCTGAATACATATCTTTTACATATTATCATCCTACACAGTTAACATTATTTAACTAATATTTTCAACAATGAGATAAACAGTTCGACTGATGTAGAGTACAATTAGCAGTAAATGTTGCAACAGAAAACATTGATAAACCATCGTTAAACTTTGATCATCGGTCGCTGAACACTGAGGATGGGATATTAGTACCAACACAATTGTACGATGAACACAATGGATGATTAACTAACTAAACCCACTCACTAACAAACCAACTCACTATCTAATTAACTGTAATACCAACTAATTAATTCACTAATACAATTAATTAATTATCTAACTAACAAACAGACGAACTACCTATGAAATGTACAGGCCAACTAATTCATCTGAGTGATTAAATAATTAATAAATTAACTGAATATCTAACGACATAACTAACTAACTAACCAACCAACCAACTAATAACTAACTAACTATCTAACTAACTAACTAACCAACAACTAACTAACCAACTAACTAATTTGCTAACTACTAAATAACATACATATTCATTTACTTACTTACATGAATACAAATGACAAATTCTTACAAGGAAGACATACTCAGAACTCCCAGCCAGTTCATCGTTTTGTGTGCAGGATGACTAACTCAGCCATTTCATCAATTTAATCTGATTAATTTCACATAAATTAAAGACGTCGATGTCTTGAATCATTTAATACATTTTCGATCTATTTCAATATATTAATAAATCCTTATACATTTTTAATACAATGCCCGATGCGCTTTAATGAAGTGCAGACGGATTGAAGAATAATAAGAACAAAGAAGTATTTGCTAATAATGAAAAAAAAAAGATGTACGAAATGTGATGGCCACTGTTGTCGCAATCAATAAAAACAAAGCACTGCTAAAACAACTAAAAGAATGTTTAATAATATCAACACAAGAAAATTAATACGCAATTAAATTAAATAGGACATTGTTAAACAGGTCAAATAATTCAGATATGTTGGAACGATGTTAACTTTGGATGAATGTACACAAGTGAGATGTAGAATGTGATTTTAGCAAAGGTATAAACAAAACAAAAACAAAAATAAAATCGCCAAAATCACTTTGATAACGGAGATTATAAAATGAGTTGGCCAGTTTTATGTAGAGTCGATCAGGACATTTGGAAGTGAGGCGCTGCGATCGAACAACAGACACGAAAATAATTGGAGCGATGGCTAAACATACAGATGCTGACATTGATCAAAAATACCAAAGTAAAAATGAATATCGGTAGTCTGCAAAAGCAGAAAACAATCATAAGCTTTAGCCGTGCAATAAAATGTAAAACAGGGTATATTGTGACCAGACTTATAGTTATGCTACAAAGCTCATCAGACGAAATAGTCCGGACAGTAGAACCCACGGCGATGACGAAATGGCAAGCGTGTTCGCAGTAAACGAATCACATGAAAGTCTCTAATTGAAGGAAGTGATGGGCTACAGGCAGAACAACAAACGTAGATTTAATGACGGAGATATATAATGGAGATCAAATGAATCAAACATACAACGTAAGGACATGGTAGTCTGGGAGGTCAGTGATGCCGATGAAAATAAACATGTGCAAAAGGCAGCATAACATATGAATCTCGGACAATGGACCACATGAGATGAAGCCTTGCAGAGGGCACTAAAATGGAATGACATATGCCAATGACGCCGCTGCTGGTCAGCTACATAATCAGATCTATGTTTGACCTTCTACCATAGCCTGCAACCTTGTGAACTAGGAAAAGGCAGATGACAATCGATCTCCTCTCTGTAATGGTTGACAGACGAGCATGTTCTTTCCTCTTGTAACACAGCTCTAGGCCAAGAGCGGCACACGTCGCTGCGCAACAAATTGAGGCATGAACTGACTGCCATCGTATACGGGGCGCGGATGAACGTCAACACTAAAGCTCCACCGAAGTATGACAACAAACACCAAGTTTGTTACAGATCTGGACAGATCACACGCCCCAAGCAGAACAACTGGAACGATTCAACGATCCTGGACATAGTAAACGAATGGGAGATTGTTGCTGACCTCCCAGGGCGAGAGATGTACCACGAGTGCATAACGAGATCTAACATATGTCCGGGCATTGCACATGACACATCGGATATGACCAACGCCAAATTAATAGAATTCTCAGTACCATTCAAATCCATTATGGAGGAACATTTTATATATTTAAAATAGCCAAATATAAGGATCTCGCCACCGAGCTGGGACAGTAGGAGTTCCAGGTGTTAGCTGTGGAAACTAGTGCCGGGGGATTCACGGCCTCATCACTCTACGAAAGAGGTTAGGAATTAAGGATGTAAAACGAACAAGAACGATGAAGACTATTTCTGAGGCATGCTAAAGACAACCGTGCAAAATCGAGACATATCAACGATCTCAAAATAACATTATTTTTGTAGACTATTAGGCGATTAATTTACACATCGACCACTCATGACTCAAACGTAAGTTAGCAGCATAGCGAGACTTTAATCCTGGAATATCCGAGGCGCGAACGATAGGAGATAAGAAATCACTCATCGACCATAGGTAAGCTACACCGGACCTTGAATAATTTCAAAGAAATGAAGCTCTCAGCCAGACATATCTTTTGTTATTTGGTTATGGAAGGCACCGGTATCACTGCAAACGAATTAAAATCCATAATTGATCAACCGCCCGTGCCAGCGTAATCATCCGAATTACTATCTCATCTCCCAAACAAAGAAAGGTAAATGTAGTCCCTATCGTAGCAGTCTCAGCACACGCCAGAAGACATAAGACAAAACCGCGCAGAAAGTGAACACAGCCAACTGGTCCCTGTTATACATTATCATCATCATCATTCATCGGTAACAATTTGAATATCGGAACATGATCAAAACGGATGAGACACACAGCTCACAGTGTGCACATATCACTTAACTCAGTAGCCCCTGCAACAAGCCGGACTTGGAATATTAGGAAACTGCAACAAGGAACACTTTTCATGCATAGACTTCAGTTGTTCCCGCCGCCAATCCCCAATATACCGGAAGTTCTCTTATTATTAATACAAACAAGAAATATATATTTATGACCTATTATCAGTTTCTGATCCACTCCTTCTCGCCGAACTACGTCATGCAAGAGCAGCGTGTACTCGAGTTTGTATAAAAGGACGTTGTAATTACAAGTCATTTTAGACCGCTGCCACCATGAAGAGACATCAATGTGCTTGGTTAAAGCAAAGACAGGTAAGTACACGATCGGGTAGAGACCATAGTTTCAACCACTAGTGTTGCGTGGAATACGTGTAGATATTTTGTACGGAATATATTGTCTGTTTTAGAGTTCAGTGCAGCAGATCAAAGACTGAGTGTCATGGCCCTAGCGAACCCACCTCCCTTAGAGTGTCAAGAAGCTAAAGTACCAAGCCGCTTCTTTGACTGCGTGTGCTTTAGATAATCAGATTACCTCACGCTGTGAAGCTCTGAATATTGAGTTTTGAAATATAGACTCTTGAAACAAGACAGGTTTGATAATTAAAATCAAGAAAAACTAAGAAAGAACAGAGACTGCTCAAAGTGAAAGAGATGTTTGATAAATAATTTAAACGTAACTGATACAAATACTTGTAACTTTAGGTTGTGGAAATACCTAACGACATATGACAGCAGGCAATGAACTTGATGATTATACTGATAATGATGTGCTATTTAATTTACTTTACATTAGAGTAGTACTTTTACACAAGTACATTTGCAAATATATATCTCATTATTTCTTTTTTTAAGATTGAAATAGTGATGTATAACCGTACTTAGGAACATGTCTTCTAAGCAAGACTCAAATATCGTATATTTTAGGTGCTGGATATCGCTAGAGAAGTAAGTTATACAATCTTAAAATGATGCTAATATGGTTAAGAAATTAAAGAATTTCCAGCAAATTGTTTTTTTTTCTCTTTTCGTTCTCAATTGCCTTCAAATATCTGCATCTATATTAACAAGTCTACTACTCTAGAGATTATTAAATCATTATTGTTTTTGTTTCGACATTTGACAGTACTCCATATACAGTTATTCAGTGTGGATCGACATGGAGAAGCATTTTGATAGGATAAGGCGAGAGGGTTTAAAGAATAAGCTTTTTAGACTTGGTGCCTAGGGTCGTTTATTCAATTGGGTCTCTCAATACCTTCAGGATAGAACGGCCAGAGTACAAGTACAAGATCAACTTAGTCAGAAGGTCACAATCGAACAAGGTATCCCACAATGCGGAGTCTCCAGCACTCTTTTTAAAAAAAAATGACATCGTAATGAACATTCCACCCCGAATACACTCAGCATTATACACAGGTGATCTGTCGCTATGGGCTCGCGAGGAAAGTATGTCAGTGGCTGGTTCAAGGATGCAAGATGCCCTAGTGATCTTGAAAAATGGACGAACAGCTGGTTCTTACCAATTAACGAAAAAATATACATATACAATTTTCAGCCTATCAAGATACACTATCTCTGCAAACTTGAAGATACAAGACCATACACTCCCTATTGACCAAAACTCAACTATCTTTGCGTCACCATAAATCGCAGAATGACTTGGAAAAATCAGATAAACAGAGCAAGAAAAAAAAGCCAGAAACCAAACTAATATTATGAAGAAATTGACAGGAACGGAGTGGGGAGCAGACAGCAATATCTTGAATCGACTATACGTAGGAAGAGTCAGACCAGTCCTAGAGTATGGAGTCACAGCATGGGCTATGGCTTCCAAATCACACCTTAGCAAAATTAACAGAACACAGAACCAAGCTGCCCGTATCATCACTGGTGCTATGAAATCTACACCTATCAAGACTCTAGAAACAGTAACATGTTTACAACCCTTAAATGACAGACGGGTCACTAAAGTATTGCAGCAAGCGGAGAAATATAGAAGGATCCTTAGCCACACCATGCACCAAAGAATAACTGGTTTCGGAATTGTACGACTAAAGAGGATCAACTTCGCTGAATTGAAAATGAACTAACTACTGGAGACCCATTACTTTCCCAAACAATACAGAAACCCTTGGGTCCATCTCAAATGTCTCCTCATGGACACATAAAATACCAGAACTTAAGGAAATGATAACAGGAATCATGAAAAAATGCACCCAATCAATCACATAAAGAAAACACGTAGCAGAAAACCACATACACGATACCTACCCACATGACTCTTGGCTCCACATATACACAGATTGCTTTGCTACAAATGCCACCAGAAATGGAGTGGGAGGTGTTTTCTTGACGAGATCACCAAGTCAATAGCTACTGGGAAATACTCAAACAACTTGCCATTTAGGCCCTCAGAGATGCTGCAACACTGGCTACTCAACACAACAAAGACATGCACAATAAATTGGTTATTCTGACTGATGCTCTGTCAGTACTATCAACTCTAAAAAAAAAAAGAACAATGAGCTAGATGACTTGAGAACAACCCTCTGAATTTAATAACTTCTAGAGAGTAGTCATTCAGTGGATACGCTCACATTGTAATATACACGGGAACGAACGCTCAGACACATTAGCTAAAGAGGGAGGGAGATTACAGCAAGAGAACCATCCGCTCAATTATGATGAAGCCAAATCCGTCCTCAAGGGTCAATACCATGAAAAATGTAAACGACAACACCCAAAGCATAACGAGAGTGACGGATACCACCAACTATTAAGGAGGGATCAAGTCATCATACTTCGCCTACGCACTGGCCACAATAGAATGCGGAATCATATGTTCACCAGATTCAAAATAAGTACAACCAACCTATGTCATGTGTACACTGGACAATATGAGTACAAAACATGTTCTACAGGATTGCCCTCGGTACACAGACCTGAGAAGAGCAATGTGATTCATGCCTACCACACTGGAAGAAAAACTATATGAGGCAATCGAATCACTTAAACAGACAGCTGACTTCATGAGAGAGTCTGGGATCATATGCTGATTGAGTCTTGATTGCAGAGAGAGAGAGAGAGAGAGAGAGCAAGAGAGAGAGAGACAGACAGTTATACTAAAGCGGATATTATTTAATACTTCCAAACGTTTGATGCGAAGCTAATGAACCTAACCACGAGGTGCGCATGACACGGCTTTTCTACTACATTTTTTTTTTTACTTGAAAAGTGAACTTTTGCTATATATTTGCTTGTTTATCATTTGATGTTTTCAATTCACTTTAGTCACCGTCTATCTTCGCTGCACCTACCTTGCACTTTTTCCCATCCAATGTGACCCATTCTAGGGTTTTGTGGCCCTTCATACTTTTTGTAAATATTTTAGTTGTCTTTTTCCGAATTGTTGAAAAGTAACCACTTAAAACATTAACTCTAAACGCACATACGTACACTACATGAAACATGCACGGACGGTAGGTTAAATATTTCTTTTATTGTCTTCGTTCTTTCTGCTCCTATTACCACTTTCTTTTTATTCATCGACGCCTCAGTAGTACCTCAAGCTTACTACCAATGCTGGATCTTTCCAGCTCACTCCCATGAAGCGGTTTCGCTAGATGTGTGAATCACTGTTTTTATTTTCTTCCCTGTTCATAGACAGGGTTTCAGTAACCGTACAGTGGTCACGTTATGGTTATGTTATGGAAGGTCCCGGTATCACTGCAAACGAATTAAAATCCATAATTGCTCAACCGCTCTGCGAGTGGAATCATCTGAATTAATATATCATCTCCCAACAAAGAAATGTAGTTGCTGAGCCATCTAAGCAGTCTCATCACACGCCAAAAGACATAAGGCGAAACCGCACATAAAGTGAACACAGTCATCTGTTCCCAGGCATACAATATAATCATTCATCGTAATCAATTGGAATATCGATACACGATCGAAACGAATGAAACGCACAGCGCATTGTGTGCACAGAGCACTTAACTCAGTAGCCTAGGCAGCAAGCTGACCATGTATCAACACTTATATTAAAACAAAACACGCTAAAAACTCATATTAAATACGTTATATACTTTTCCATGTTAGGGCTATAATCTCTGCCTTCTGGACACACCAACAACCTATCCCATTTTCCCACCAAAATAATCTTCAGAAAAATATAGCCTGACTGCACCTTTTCGATATATATGGATACAGTCTCTCCTGTCTCTAGAACATCAAACTCTCTTCTGGCATGGTCATTCTGAACACCCCATTTGTTGTCCTTCTCTATTGTCATTAATGTTTACTTCTTGTCGTTCATAACTATAATGCTGGCAGTGAGGCCATTTCCTTCTAAAATCAAAATCAAGAGGTCCATGTTGTGCAAACATTTCTTAAGTTAATTTGTATTTATCAATGTTGCTATGATCTCATCGAGGAACAAAACCAACAACACATTTTGAAGACGCTTACAGTTGTCGAGATCACTTCTTATACGCTAATTTTAACGTCTGTTGTTTGATGTGCGACGGGGATAATCTGACGATAAACTGTGTGTCTATATGTTCGGAATTGGAGTCAACAACGATGACCTATTATCATGAAGCGCTATCATCATCATCATGTGCCATACCGATTGGCATAGGTGGTCATGTCCCTCCACAATCTTCTTATCTACAGTGCATCGTATCAGTTCTGTTGTTGACTGTTTTCCATGCCATGACACCAAGCTATCCAATATTTTCTCTCTTTATCGTCCGCGATCTCTCTTTCCTTTTATTTTGCCAGTTGTAATCAAGTATTCCAAGCTTCCTCTTCTCATGATGTGCCCTAAAAATGTTGATTGCTTTTTCTGATGTTTTTTAAGAGATCACTTTTTTTGTTGGCTTCATTGAGAACTTCCTCATTGGTCTTTTTAGCTGTCCTGGGAACTTTCAGCATTCTTCTGAGAAATCCTATATCTGTGGCCTCTAATAGTCTTTTTCATTTGTTTGTCTACTGTCCATGATTCGCTTCCATAGGTCAGAATTGGTTCTATATAGCACCGATGAACTCTCTTTCTCATTTTTATTGACATGGATTTGTTGCATAAGATATTTTTCATTTTCTGAAATGCTATTTTGGCCTGAGCTATTCTGCTTGTTATTTATGTGGTGCATCACCTATCTGATGTTATTATTGTACCCAAGTATTTGAAACGTTGCACTTGTTTCAGATTTGTCTCGCTTATTTTTATGCTACATGAGGGTGATGGTTGTTTCTTCGATATAACCATTACTTCTGTTTTCTTGCTATTCAGACTGAGACATTTCTTGTTGCTTTCTTTTACTAGTATGTCTATCATTTCTTGTAGTTCGATCTCTGTCTCTGCTATTAAGACTGTGTCATCCGCATATCGCAAATTATTTATGTTGTGACCATTGACTTCAATTCCTTTTTTGTCTATTATTGATCTCATAATATATTCGCATTAAAGTGAAAACAAATCCGGTGACAGAACAAAGCCTTGTCTGACTCCTTGTTTTATATATTGGAATTGTCCTGTTTGTTTGTTAATTCGTATAGCTGCTGTTTGTTGCCAGTACATGTTTTTTATGATTCGCAGACCATTGCCATCAATGTTTAATTTCTCCAGCATATTGATTATTTTCACATGCTTTACCATGTCAAATGCTTTCGTGTAGTCTATAAATCACATAAATAGATCTGTCTCTACCTCTATAGATCCTTAAATAAATGTTCTTAAGATGTATTTTGCATTATTGGTGCCCTTTCCTTCCACAAAACCACATTGTTCCTCACTTTTTTATGGTTTTATTGTGTTCCTTACACGTCTCATAATTATTCTTAGTAATATTTTAGTCATACGGCTCATGAGACTAATAATGCGGTGGTCTTCACAATCAGTGGCTCCTGACTTCTTTGGTATTGCTACAAAGATAGATTTTAGTAGATCTTCGCGCTATATATTTTTTTAAAATACGACGATCATCATTTTCATGAGGACGTGAAATCATGGTATATGGTGGATACGCTGCGGGAACAATTGAAGGCTATGCATGAAAAGTGTTCCTTGTTGCAGGTTCCTCATATTCCAAGTCCGGCTTGTTGCAGGAGCTACTGAGTTAAGTGCTCTGTGCACACCGCGAGCTGTGTGTCTCATCCGTTTTGATCATTGACCGATATGCCAATTGTTTACGATGAGTGATGACATCGTATGACAGGCAACCTTTGGCTGTGTTCACTTTCTGCGCGGTTTAGCCTTATGTCTTTTGGCGTGTGCTGAGACTGCTACGATGGTGACTACAGTTACCTTTGTTTGGGAGATGAGATATTAATTCGGATGATGACGCTGGCATGTGCGGTTGAGCAATTATGGATTTTAATTCGTTCGCAGTGATACCGGGGCCTTCCATAACCAAATAACAAAATAACTATAATGCTCCTTAAGATATGAATCCATCTTTCCAATATGTTGACTTGTTCCATTAGCGATCCTTCTTTCCTTGATTTAGCAGTAGCTATAATTTGGTTTTATCTTTCTTCCTGTTAGTTCCCCAATGTGTCTGTCATCTCGTGTGTTCACATTTCAATCGCATGGCATCACTTGTGTGCTGCATTTAAATCTTTTACAAATATGTTTGTATTTCATTGTTATTTCTCAATTTGTTGGTTCATATTAACCCATTAATCACTCCTTCTTTGCTCCTACATTAAATGCACATTTTCTTCTTTCATAAATATATTTTTTAAAGCAGTTTTTCTCACTGGAGGCATGAACTATTTTAATCTTTGCTGCATTGTTTCTTTTTTCTAGTGTATCCAATAGTTAATATATGCTTGTATTTCAGAGCGACTAAATGTTTAAAGGCTAAACAATGAGAGACTCGTTAACACCAACACATGGCATTAACGATGGAAACACAGTGCAAACAATGAACATAACACACGAATAATTAATTTTACATTAAAAAAGTATTTACATAAAACATGACTCTAAAGAAAAATTTGAGTCCGAAAAAAAATTATGGAAAAACAAAAGAATGAAGAGACTAGTTTTAAATAACTGTGGTTGATGTGCTATAGTTCGTTCACAAATTTGTGCCCACAGAGTTGATCAATTATCTCGGAAACTGTTTGATGAATTTCTGTAATTATTTTTTATGAAATCTTATTTTTTCATCGACCTTCACATTTTAAAACATTTAAGAACAAACATAGTCTGAATTTTGAACAAATCGGTTTTTTATATATAGTAAAGTAAAGTACCCTCGTCACGCCAAGTGGCGTATAGGGAAATATGGTATTAGTGACCCTATATTTTACATACCTTCAACACATTATTTTTTGGGGTAATGTGGTCGGTATTACGCCCGTGCTGCTTTACTTTCCCATAAAAAAATCCGGTACCCATTTAAGGCTGGTTGAACCCGGAAGCCGTCGGTTGGGATCGAACCCTACCCCGTGTCCTTTGTAATCCAGTTCACTAACCAATGAGCTATCGCGGCTCCCTTTTTGTTATATAATTGTATGAAAATATCAAACTGCTTGCTCTAAACATTAGATTTCACATTAAATTATGTTAATTTTCTAACAATGCAAGCCAAAGGCGTATCCATATTACATTGAATAGGGCAGCATTTTAAATTTGAATTTATATCTTCGTCATAGAAATTGGTAAACTTTGACCAAAGTATCAAACACACATATTCACCAAACAGCAGACGTGTCATCAACAAAATATATGGAACAACCAGAACATCAAACACACAGTCAGCAAATAGCACGAGTGTCAACAACAAAACTGTGCACATGTCATTCCGAATCAGAAGTCTCTAAGGGGTTAACAAATGTTATCGGTTGGACATATTGCAATCCATCTCGTTGTCAGTATTGTTCGTTTCTGAGCATTTTCTCCAGTATTCAGTGGATATCGTTGAGAAGGCATCACGCGTCAATTCTTTAACATCACACATTTTAAACATCATGTTCTGCGCAGCAACTTGACCTTTGACTTTAGTCTCATAATTTCTGTTGGGTTGAGGTGCGAATGATAAGGTGGGAGGCGAAGAGATGTATGGCTATACTTTGCAATTATTTTATCAATTTGATATAACTTTGTCTTCTTAGTTTGTCTAACAAGTTGCATCAACTCTAGTTTTAACTGGGTGTTTTGAAAGGAAACATTTTCTTTTGTAAGGCATGTGATTATTTGATCTTTTGTGCATGACGAATTAGGAACTTTGTCCTCCAGTGCTACCGCATTATGATAGGATGCATTGTCCATTACAAGACATGAAGGACTATCCAGAATGGGGAGTAAATTCGTCCAGTCATTTCAGTGTGGTAGTCCCTATTGTCTGTAGACTTTGATTGAAAAATAAGTTGTGTGACATTAACAAGACCATTTTCTCTACTGCCAGCATATACCAATTTAATGCGTTGTCCTTAGCTGTTGTGAATGCTTCTTTTATTTTCTCTGTCAACTTATTGCCATTCTTTCTCATATGTATGATGAGCATTGACCCACGTTTCACCCAAATATACAATATCGTAGCCTTCCATTCGTCGCTCACGGATCTGCCTCAGGTATTTCCTCCGGGCAGCTATCAGGTGTTATTTTTCATCAATATTTCGACTACTAGCAAATTTTCGAAAAGCGAAACCAACGCCTCTTACGATCTTCCAAAGAGTCGTTTTTGAGGTTTCAATATCACATCCTAATTGCGGTCGAAGTTTAAGTTATCACTGTGTAACAAGTTAATTCGATTCAAACCTTTTCAAGATTTCACGTCTAATAACATCTTTGTCAAATTCATCAACTTACATTTTTGTTCCTTGCTTGACTGTCTCCTTTGCAGAGTCAAAGTTCTGTCCTTTCCATCGATTGAAAGACTTTCTATCTATATTTAGAGCTGCCTTTGTTCTGTTTTCTGTTTTTTCTTTAAATATCGTAATATAACCGACGAGAAGATCATTGATGAGAAAGGCAAGAGAAACAGGAATCGGCTCCCTCAATGAGATAGAGCTGTTTGCACAGAACAGAGACAAATGACGAGATTTTATAAAATATCTTTAAAAGAATTGAAAATTGCTAGAATAAAATGTAGGTAAGAGAAGGAGTATCTTGGTCTACGCCCTATGGGCCGGCTATGGCTCCAAAGGTCAATAGAATATAACGACTCCTTTTAGATTCCTTACAAAAGTGCATGTACAATAACACAGTTAACCTTTTGCATAGTGATGAATTTACACTTTAAACTCTTCATGGTTTTAAAAAACAAGTCGTCACATCACAACAGCTTACACATTATCACGCCTACAGAAATCATTATTATTACTAAATATGTTGTCAATATACGCCTCTGGACCAATTTAACAAGAAACCGGAAATTAAATTACCAAAAAACAACCTTGGAGTGACGGGCGTCTTACAAATTAAGAGTGCGAAACGGTGTTAAGATTTTGTGGTGTGCACGTGAAATGTATCTTTTTATTTGGTGAGTTGATTACAACGAATGTTGTATTGTAAAATCCTAAAATTTAGGACAAGCAAGAAAATCATATTTATTATATACCTCAAATAAGCAAACGACGGTAGAGCAAAAAATCAGACTGAAGGTCGGTGAAAAAATAAGATTTCACGAAAAAAAGAATTACATACATTTTCCAAGTTTCCGAGATAATTAATAAACTTTGTGGGCACGAATTTCTGAATGAACTATATATGAAGTCCCATGTACTGATGCGTACCGTCACAATTGTTTATCAAATCTATTTTTGTTTACTTTTTGCTGGCTAATTTAACTCATGTCTGCATATTCTCTCTGGTTAACAATATTTCGTCTGCAGTAATTCCTGTTTCAGAAAAAAAAAATAATATGTAAACCATGGAATGAATTCAAGACTAGAGCAGAAATAAGAGAAATAACTAAGCGTGCAAAAATAGCATCTATGAACAAGAGAAGATTGCTATATGTTGACAAATTAGAATATACGCCCCACGAGAATCCCAAAGCAGGACCTCAAACGCAAATCAAATGACACAAAAAAGGACGACATATATGAACAATAAACGAATAATAAAGACAGTGGTGGCACAAGAATGATTTAATTTCGCCACACTCATTGAATTACAGGATAAGAACACAGACGTGTGGCGAAATACGATGATGGTCATGTGCATGTTGTGGCGCTTAATTAAAGACACAAATCGTCGGACATAGTGTCTAGAATTTCTCCACTATATCATTGGCTCAACATCACAGTAGTGCAAATATATATATATATATATATATATATATATATATATATATATATATATATATATATATATATGTATGTGTATATATATATGTATCTGTATATATATATATACATACTTATGTATATTTATATCTTCTTGACTTTAAATCCATGGATGACAGAATCGAGATCTGGAGAGCACGAGCATACCTGAAGATTAGTACAGATACAGAGCATCCATTGCACCACGTGCTCAACACAGAGAAAGTACCAGGCTAAAAAGAGGCAAATCATGGGTGGGCCGGGCAGAAGATGCCATCAAACAGGTATGTGGGCTTACCAATATCAGCGTTGGTGAGGAGTGGATACCGGTGCCTACGTCATTCAAGGGAAATTTCTCATGTATTGTCACACTCGACAGGAAAAGTAGGGAACAGAACCCGGTCGTGGTTAATGCTGAGGTCAACGATCTCATCTGCGATAATACCGATGAGAAAGATGCAGTCATCTATACAGACGGATCTGTAAGACGACACGAAAGAAGTGCATGGGCATTTACAGCACGCTCAGCAGGCAGAATAGCCAAGGAAGACAGTGGTGCATACGCCATGACCACGAGTAGCATGACAATGGAGGTGATGGCAGTGACCAAGGCATTCAAATGGTTAGAGTCTCAAGACTACATCCACGCATGTCTACTGAGTGATTCGATGAGCATGATAAAAAAAGTGGAGGCGGGCTCTGTACGCATGCAATGGGTAGAGTCGTTGCAGAAATCCAGAATACGTAAGGTCACCTTTGTCTATGTCCCTGGACATGCGGGAGTACGGGGAAATGAGAGAGCGGACAGGTTGGCTAGCTGCGCTGTCGTTGAGGACGGGCAACCGATGGATCGGGCGGACATCATCAATGCCCTTCGAGATGTTGGAAGAGCACAGGACTTCGACAAACACAGATCAACGTCACTTCTTCGGATGATGGAAATGGGAGTTAAGATGGGCACGGCCAGAAATGAGAAACTTGGTGGCCGTGTAAGAAGACTTATCAACCAACATAGAACTGGAGTCGTCAGTCGCTGGACACTGAGGGAATTGCTGAGGAGGGGATCTGAGCACCTATGGACATGTTCGGAGTGCAATGATGATGTCCCGCAAATAACTCAATAACTCAATATATATATATATATATATATATATATATATATATATATATATATATATATATATATATATCTACCAATGTTTGACACACCCACTCGACAACAGAATTAACAAGTCAGGCCCACTGCTCAATAGGGTGTTCCCATTTTTGTCCACAAGTTTTTTCTCTCTTCCATGCTTTGCCATATTACAGCCTCAAATGATCTTATGCCAGTTTTTATACTAACTCTCCATGATGTGCCATCTTTTGTCTTTCGTTGATTGATGATGTTCCAATGTGACCTTCTTTCAGTGTGTTAACTTTAACAAGACCAGGGCACATTGTTCTTACTTTCCATATGCCATGTTTAGAAACTGGTGCTTTCTTCCTCATTTCACTTTGCCTCCTCTTCCTGGGCACAGACTATGGAGATATAGTTTTACCCAGTCGCTCGCCACCCCCCCCCCCCCCTTTTCCCCATTGACTTCGTTTCAAGAATTTTCGAAGGAGGTACAAGATATGTACGTTCGGAATTGAAAAAAAAAGATATACCGAGCTCTGACTGTATTTTCAAGCTATCCTTTACATATACTATTGTTAAAGCCAATATGAGTTGTGCTCACTGATGCATTCTGTGCTTTTCATTGTTTTTTTTTATATTTTACACATCAACATTATTCTTTATTGTGGCTGGCAGTATTCCAATTAGTCAAATGTATTACGCCCAGTATTTAAACTGCTCCACATACAAAATAAAAATAAATAAATGGATGCAAACGTGATTCTGAAAGAATTTGGAAAGGCGCTCACTATGATGTAGAGGTATATGTGCATATATATATATATATATAAACATACTTCTTTTCCTTCTTTTTTCTTATTTCTCAAATTATTAATTATTGGATTAGTCTATCAGAGAGTTGGATTGGAGGTTGACAGTAAGTATGTTAATACATGAAATTAAGCATGCTAATACATATTCGTTAATAATTACTGCGCATAATATACTGGCGACATAGAAACATATGATTAGATAAATATCAGTTTCACTCATTTCTTTTATCGACCGATGGAAAGGTTATGACCGCGTAGACATATGTTAAAAAATAATGGTTCTTAAAATAAATTGGCCATCTTTGTTTGTTAAACAAGTTTACAACAATGACAGGGAGAAAGATTTACCCCGATGTAGGCAAGGTGATGATTGTAGATATTTTAATTTTTGGCGCCAGAGCACTGAGGTAGTGCTACAGACGACTAGTTGTTGAGTGTAGTGGAACGGTACCAAGCCCCCGGCTTTTACTCTGGATCGGGATCCATGATCTGTTTTCGACGGAAATAACCAGCTGGGCTGCGGTCGTATCGAGAGTCTCACCGAAGTAAAGCTATGGCTTCATTTGTTGGGACAGCGATTCTTGGAGCACGCTCCCGCTGATCATCATTATTGATTTGGGGCTAAGTGCATGAAGATCGTGCTACCCAGGAAGCCCTTTATATTAACCCGGAAGTGTGTATTATGAGCCACGAGCCATTTATGCAATACGCGACACGTTCCAAGGAACAGTATGCACGATCAGAATTTACTCCTTGTATGTTGCTGAACGACGGATGAGCAAATGTGTGAATGCCCCGCTTGCTGTGATGCCATTCCGCTATAAAGTAAAAAGTCTAAATATCTTTTTTATACGCAAATCGAATCAAGAATTAAGAAGGAACTAAATTTAGGCAAGGCATTTTAATGAAGGAAGGTAAAGTACATGCGTGTCTTGTATATTCAGGAGCATTATACTTGCATGCTTAACACACAAGATACCAGAATAACATTGTACGGGGGCTCTTTAATACTTTTTTGTTACTGTGTTCAAATATTAGTCAACCTTTTGAATAAGGGAATGTAAAATTGAGTTACGTATCTTATCGTCTTCTTTGAATAACATTGAACTTTAACATTAAATCTATGTTCTTGAATCATCATCATTGAGTGCCGTCTCCGCATGGTTGGCTACCATGGATCGCCATTCCGCTCTGTCATTTGCTTTGATGGTGCAGATTGTCATAGGTTGACTTGTCCATCTTTTGATGTTACTAGTCCATGTTAGTCTTGGTCTGCCTCTGCCTCTTCTACCTCGTATTTTCCTTTCAATGATTATTTTTATTAGGCTGTTGTGTATTTTAACATTCCCCAAAAATGTGTCATGTTCTAATTGTGTTTAGTAGTTTTGTTTTCATTTTTTGTTATTTTTTTAACTTTATCGTTTGTTTTCTTTCCTTTCCATCCACTTATAACTATGCTTCTATTAATTCATATTCCAAAGGCTTCAATTTTCTATTCTGTTTTTATGTTTAATGCCCGTGTTTCAGCACCATATAGGAATATTGAGAAAATGTAACATTTTGCTATTCTTAGGTTTAGCCCTGGCATTATTTGTTTTGATGTTAGCATATTTTTCATGTCAATAAAATTACTTTTTGCCATACCTATTATTTTGTTCATTTCAGCATATTTTCCTTCACTGGTTATTGTATGTCTCAGGTAGTTGTAGCTCTGAACTGTCTCCAAATGTATTCCTTCAACTTTGATATGTATTTGTAGGTCTTGAGCATTTTCTTTGTTTATGATTATAGTTTTAGTCTTTCTAGTTCTTGAATATATTTCACGCAAATTTATGCTATTCATATTACAATTTTACTAAACTGATGATTCTTTTAGAAGCAGTGATCCCTGCAATATGTGACATTTAGGCACGCACGGTTTCTGTTTTGAGATATTGGTTCGGCCCTATGTGCCATCTTCTGGTCGAAAGGATAATAGATAGCTAGCTAGAAACTGATGATTCACGCACATTAATGCATGTTTGGTCTTTCATATATAATTATTAATAATTAGTGAATTCGTTATTACTCCGGGGAACTATCTGTTTCATGTTCAACCGTAATATGTGTCACGGAAACAGAGAGACAAGAGTTAATCAAAGCACTGAGAGCCTTTGAAAGACGTACACTGATAGCATGACTGTATTATAGTCATTATAAATAAATATATATGTGTATACACTTTTATCTCAAAGAATAATTATTCATTTGTAGATTATCTCCACGACTGTGTCAGCATTGAATGTAAGTTGAATATTAAGAAATACAATTAATGTGGGACTGATTGGTCTCCTCGCAAGACGCCAGCCTCGAGACAGTGCGAGTTCAAATCCAAGCTGCATCGGTTGGGATTTGTATTTATGATTTCTCTCCGTGGCAAGCACCCTTGGTCTCAGCAACGAGGCCATTCTTGAAACGGTCATTACCCATGGACGGGAAAAAATATGAGTATCTCCGAAGACTGAGTTATCTGCCCCTGCTGCGAAGGACCTCTGTGCACACGGATGACAGGGAAAACCGGATAATCATGCACAATTAATTTCCTAGTCTCTAGGGGGCATCAGAGGTAAAAGTTAGCGAAAGCAAAAAAAAAAAAAATCGTTTTGTGAACATTTATAAAAATGTAAAAATTCATATTCTTCTTTGCTTCCTCATTTTTTTCAGCGTCGAGCGGAGATATAATTTGCGGTCTTTCCCTCTTTATGATCACTTTCGCTACTGTTATGTTTCCTAGTGCTTCTAATAATCAATCGATCCATCGTTTTCGTGGTCTAACCTTGGGTTTGGTATTCTCACAACGTTGATTAAGGACTCGTTGTGTTGTGTTTTGATCACTCTGCCTTGTCACGTGGCCAAATAATTGTATGTGTTGTTTCTTTATATATTCTATGGCGGGGGCTATTCCTAGTTCTTTTCCCTCAGTTCTTCATTTCTGATCTTGTCTCCCAGAATGTTTCCTCTCATTCGACTAACATATTTCATCTCCGTAGAAGTTATTGTTCTTATTGTTCTTGCATCTAGTGTCGAGGACTGGCATTGGTTGCCAACGTTTTGTTGAAGATTGTATTGTAGAGTGCCCGTTTTGCCTCCAGAATTATTTCTTTGTAGGACAATAGTGATGATAGCTGCCCAATGATTTCACAAGCCTTGATGATCTTGAGTCTATCTCTGATGTTTGTGAATTGTCGTTTGCCACTAAATTTCCTATATATTTGAATTTCTCTACTTGTTTCAGTTCTCTGCTTTCATTAGTTATGTTGATGTTCTGTTTATCTGTTTTACATACGCTCGACATTTACAGCACGCTCGACATGCAGAATAGTAAAGGAAGTCAGTGTTGCATAAGTCATGACCACGAGTAGCATGACAATGGAGGCGATGGCAGTGACCATTGCATTCAAATGTTTAGAGTCACAAGACTACACCCACGCATGTATATTTTTGTGATTCGATGAGCATCATTAAAAATGTGGAGTTGGGCACTGTACGCATGCAATAGTTAGAGTCGTTGCAGAAATCCAAAATACATAAGGTCGGCTTTGTCTATGTCCCTGGACATTAGGGAGTACGGGGAAATGAGCGGACAGGTTGGTTAGCTAAGCTGTTGTTGAGGACGGGCAACCAATAGATCAAACGGACATCATTAATGCCCTCCGAGATGTGAGAAGAGCACAGGACCTCGACAAACACAGATCCACATCACAGATTCTTCTGATGATGCAAATGGAAGTTTAGATGGGCACAGCCAGAAATGAGAAATTTAGTGGCCGTGTAAGAAGACGTATCAACCAACATAGAACTGGAGTCGTCAGTTGTTGGACACTGAGGGAATTGCTGAGGAGGGGATCTGAGCACCTATGGACATGTTTGTAGTGCAATGATGATGACCCGCAAATAATTCAATAACGCTGTTTATCTTTGGCGAGATGCATGACTTCTGAATTGAATATTGCATCTCATAAAACCCGTCCACTTTTGAAACATTGATCATTTATGTTGCGAACATCAACTACTAAAGTAGCATTAAAAATATCGACTTTTTGCACTTGTTAATATATTCATATTTTATGTGTTGTGTCACAAATTGAAACCGCTCCAAAACTATATCAGTTTTAAGAATGAGTGTAATGTACTAGGCTCTGGACAACGTCGTTCCTAACTGATTACACATTTTCGAGAGTTTAACTAAATTGCCACTTAGTGAGGAAAGCAAACAACTGTGATCTATTCTCGGTGACCTTGGAAACAGGCTAATCAGCATGACCTTCCCTGCACTCAGTGACTTTAGGAACAGGTTAACCAAAATGACCTCCCCTGCCGTCAGTGACTTTTGAAACTGGCTAAGAAAAGTAACCTGTCCTGCCCTCAGTGAACTTGGAAACAGGTTAACAATAGTAACCTGCCCAGCTCTCAGTGACCTTTGAAACATGTCAACCAAAGTTTCCTCTCCTGCTTTCAGTGATCTTAAAAAATAATGTCAAGCAAAGTGACCTCCCCTGCCTTCAGTGACCTAAAAACATATCAACTAAAGTGACCTCCCCTGCCGTCAGAGACCTTAAAAACATTACCGGGTCACTGTAGTACTTTGGGTTTGTTGTAAAGATGACCGTTTCACGTTGTGGTTTGACAACTTTACTGTTATGATTCGTCTCCGAGAGTTGACGCTAGGCTAGATAAATATAAATGTGTTACAGATAACAACACCTTGGTTATAAGAGTTTGTTCCGACTTTTAATTCTGTCACATTGGACTCTCGTATACACTGGATATGGCAAGTTATACACTTAGAGCGCACTCTACAATTTATTCAATCTCTCGCCCTAACACTTGTCTCTGGGTTCTGACCGCAGTCATACTGTAATCTACACTATATGTGGACCGTCCCCATTGACGGCACACCAATATTATCTAACTTCTACCGGTCCGGCTGTCTCTTGGCCCCTGCTACTAACTATTTCTTAATAGTGCTACTCAATAATCTGTACGCTTAACTGTTCTTCTCTAGTCTCTGCATCTCCGAACTATCACGCGTTCTTGCCGATTAAAACTATATTACTTTTGCTCGGTGTCCTGACTCTAGATTGTCACTCCCTACCAACTAAGTCTCTTCCAGTCTTCGGTATCCAAAATGCCCTCACTATTATTCTAACTCACATTTTAATCTAATTATACTAGGCTAAGGTTAGCCTCTCTATGGGTCGACCACATGGTCGCCCGTCTCCTAACGAGCGTGTATGCCCTGCCAACTACATTTCTCCAAGTGTCTGGTCTCCGAATACTTCACCTCTAAGTGCTTGTCAATCTTTTGTGTTTACCTCTTAAATGTGGATCTTGTCAGCCAATCAGAATTGACTTCCTACGCGTCTGTCTGCCCACTCACTTCTGAACATGGTCTTTACGTTTTGCACGTGCATTTTGACCCATCCTCTCATTTTTCTTCTGACTTCGTTTTAATGTTTTTTTTTCTTTTTTTATATTTGACCTTGATCTCTCGTCTGTTTACCCCTCTATTCTCTCCATTCCTCCCATTTCTACACCTATTCGTCTGTCTGCTCATTCACTTCTGGACCTGGTCTTTACGTTTTTCCTGTGCATTTCTACCCATCATCTTTATTTTTATCTTGACTTTGTTTTAATATCTTTTCCTTTTCCCCCTAACCTTGTTCTCTCGTCTTTGTTTTTACTGCTCTCTCTCTCTCAATTCCTCCCCCTTCTACAAAGTGACCTCCCCTGCCTTCAGTGACCTTAAAAACTTGTTGCCCAAAGTGACCTCCCTTGCCTTCAGTGACCTTAAAAACATGTTAACCAAAGTGACCTCCCTTGCCTTCAGTGAGCATAAAAACATGTTAACCAAAGTAACCTCCCCTCCCTACAGTGACCTCAAAACATGTTAACTAATGTGATCTCCCTTGCCGTCAGTGACCTCAAAATATGTTAACCAAAGTGACCTCCCCTGCCTTCAGTGACCTCAAAACATGTAACAGATAACTTTGGCGACGTAACATCAAAAATGAAAAATATCAAAACGCAACATAACGAAAGGTAAAGGTACACAACGAGCCACCTAAACAAACAAAAATAAAAAAACAGTTAGATTGATGGAATATTAGAAGAACGAGGACAACTAATAGCAGGAGAGGTCAATAGAAGAGAAAACGCCCGTAAATAATATCTCCTCTCAACGCTGAAAGACAGACGAAGAAGGGAGGAAACAGAAAATGAAGAGGAAGAGAATGAGGAAGAAGACGGCTAGAAACACCAATTACCGACCTTACGAATCATTAACATTCAAACAGATTTGATTTATGTAAGTGTCGTCGGACTAATGGTACTTATGACAGACACATTGATGCCGAACAACATAGCAATATGCTGTACAAAGTATTGATGCGTTATTAATGTTGAGTGTTATGCATGCTTTTTAAATGTAAAACCTGATCAGATCTTGAAAGACGATGACTGATCAGATCTGACATAATGATCCAGCTCTGACTGCCCCCGCCATGACTGATCTGATCAGACACAATATTTGAGAAAACCATCCGATTGGGCTACCGACCATCGGTCAACCCCTTTCGATTCCCGCTGGGAGCAGTGTGAGTTGGAAAAAAAATAACCCCACGGTCGACCCAGCTGGCAGAAATAGATACCAGGGTATTACCTTGGGAAGCTGAGGAATGTCGCATCGCATCGTGAGTTTCGATGCTTGAAGCAACACTATCCAGAAATCGCAGAACATTTCTGGATAGTCGGCCGAGCGTATATGGGTTGAAACTCGCGTACTAAGACGCCGGTTCAAGTCTCGTGCTCTACCTTTACCTTTACCCTACCATGAACTAGCTCTGACTGCCTCAGCCATGATCGATCAGATCCAACACCATTTTTTTCCAACTTTTGAGCACGCACACACACCCGTGCGCAGTTCCTTTCTTTCCACATTTGATTTCACATCAGAGAAGATTTTATTCATATTGCCCCTTCATTTCTTCTTATATTTCGATATTTTAAATTATTTATTTCTTTTTTTATTTTAAATACATATTTGCCAGTGTGTTGTATGAATGTTCCTTTTGAAGGCCTTTGGGCCGAAACGTCGTTCTGATTTGTGTTGTTCACTTATTACGTGTAGTCATAAAAACCATAAACCATACCGTTTTTCTCCTATTTCATTCCCTATATATATTTTTTTTTTCATTCTCCTCATTGTTAGCTTCACTGTAGCTTCGCATTTTGGTGCCTTTATGTTCATTTCGTTGCCTTGACCCTATACTATATTAACCTGTTTTCAAAGCAGGTGATACATTATTGGTATTTTATGATTCGTTCGATACAAATAATTGTGCTTAGAGTAGAGCCGGTTTTAGTATGGGGGGAGTTTCAGACCTTTCTTTATTCAATCCATTCACGTCCATTGTACTTAAATCGCACCTTACTGGCGCTTAAAAATGTTCATTTTCCCAAAGATGAATGTCTACATCACCATACAGTTTAATAAAAATGTCAAATATGTATTATTTAAAAAAAAATAATTATAATACTTGTATTTCATATTTATGTAGATTGATCCATACACTAAAAAATGGGTTGAAGAACTGTATAAGGTTAGTTAAGCAATAACCAACTTTTAAATTATGTTAACAAAATACTTTTAGAAACTGTGCGCAAACGTTGACCAGCCTTCTCAATGTTATGTCTGTCAAAAACGGAAACTTAAAATGATGCTCCTCTTTGTATCAGCAATGAGGGATTCATAAACCGAAGATACTTTCCATCTGTAGTCATACATAACGTACACTTACTTAATAGAAGGTGATCAGTTGTGTTATAGCAACATATACTACACCACTCATCACTTTTTCAACGTTTAAGGAAAGTGATACATTTATTCTCTAAAGTGCCATGGTAACTGTCATCATAATCATCATCAACTGCCATGTAAGCTGGAGTCGGTGATCATATCTCTCCACAAATTTCGATCTCGACAGTTATTTATCATTTCTGTTGTTGACCTTCTGACAAGGCATTCTCTTAAGCTGTATGATATTTTTTCTCTTTGCTTCCCTCTATCTCTTCGTCCCTAAATTTTCCCAGTTGTTACAATATATTCCCTTCTAATTACAAGGCGAATAAATGATGATTCTTTCTTCCTAATATTGGAAATTAGCTCTCTCTTTGATTTGACCTCTTTCAGAACGTTGTCATTATTCTTCTTACCTGTCCACGGCATTCTCAACAATCTTCTGTAAAACCACGTTTCTACAGCATCCAGTGATTTTATTGTCTTTTGTTCCCTTGTCAATGATTCACATCCATATATTAAGACTGGCTCCACATAACATGTGATAACTATTTTCTTGTTTCTATAGTCGACAAGGAATGTAAAATATGTTCCTCCTTTTCTGGAACGCTGATTTTATCTAAGCCATTCTGCATTTCACATATGTTGTGAAACGACCATCTGGGGCTAACACTGTTACCAGATATTTAAATGCATTTGCTTGTTTTAATATTGTTCCACTTGTCTTTAATATGCATTGCAGTGGTATTTTAAATTCATGTTATCATTACTTCTGTCTTTTTTTCTTTTAAGGTACCGTTTTTTTATTGCTTTTCTTCTATATAAGTAAAGAGCCCCGTCACGCCAAGTGGCTTACAGGGAATATGGTGTTAGGGACCATACATTTTACAGACCTTCGGCACATGATTTTTTTGGTAATGTAGTCCGTATTACATCCGTGCCGCTTTACTGTCCCAGAAAAATTCGGGTACCCTTTTAAGGAACGTGAACCCGGAAGCCGTCGATTGGGATCGAGCCCTACCTCTTATCCTTTGTAGTCCAGTTCACTAACCACTGAGCATCAGACTCCTCAAGTTGAGGAGCGTTATAAATATGTGTACCTACTTTCTGTAGTAGGTCTAATTCATCACAATCAGAATCAGCAGATAAATTGCGATCTTCACTACTGGACGGCAAAAATCTTGATCTCTTTGGTGCAGAGTTGCCATACAATGTAGCTGTATTCATTATAGATGATTATAATCACACTCGTTCAGAAAGCACTTGAAAATGAAAACGATAGACTGACACTTTTGTTGTGTCACTGAGCCGGCCTGACGAACGGGAAACCCCGGAAGCGTGTGTAGTTTTACTGCACAATGTTCCACATCTGACACAAAGCTAGAACGTGAATTAATCAATACTAATTAATTGTTTTGCTCTAATGAATTGTTAGTTTTGATAAATAATGTGATAGTTCTATTAAATAATTTTTATAAACTCTAGCACTGAGAATAAGAATAGAAACAGTTCAACACATTGACCAAAGCCACAGACGAAGCGGTGTTCCGATGAGTCACCAATAACGAACTCCTTCACTGAAGATTTCAAGAAAGGGAGAACACTCAAATCATTTAGCTATGTATCCTAGCTACCTCTTCTGTGTTTGTAGTACATTTTTGCATTCATTCTTATTTATAGGTGTACCGTTATTCGGTATGTGCCATATCTGGCACACTATGCAGTAAAGGGTTATGTCTAACTCCATAAAAACATGGGTGTTTTTTTTTATAACGTCAGTCACATCTAGAGGCGGTATTTTTCTCTACTCTACTGTCCATTCCATAGTCTGAATCTTTCCTTCATGGAAAGTTGCCATGTCTACCTGCAATAGTATTAGCTAAACAGCTGAAGGTTGTTTTTTTTTAAACGTGTCCGTCTTTCTACAAAGACTACATTGTCAAGTCCAGTCATATGTGTTTTAATGTTACTCTTAATGTCCGTTCTAACAATTTACGCTGTAGTTAGCAATGCTATTTGCTCAAAACCAAACATTATTATAAAGTGGCATTTGCACAATTGAGTTCCAGAAACGTAAACTAATATTAAATTAGCGAGTGAGCGAGTTTGTTATTTTTAAAGTGATAATTGGCAAAGTATATATTGATGATCTAAGTACAAATTTTTTTTTTCCTTGTAAAATATGTTATTTCTCTATTTAAGCTGCCCATACATTTTTCTTGTTCATGTCTCTGTGAAATATCATTCGTGTAGCATATTTTCGCATTTATTTTATATTGTCCAGGAATGGCATTCTAATGTTATTCACAGAACCAAAATTAACGGTACTTCCTTGGACAGAACGTCATAGATTTATTTCTTAGAAATGCACGTGTTGTTAAAGATCGTCCAAGAAATGTCATGATTCCCAATGCTTTGAATGTATTTAATATACAATGTTCATAATATACAGATACATGTAATTAAATGTATTATTTCAAATCTAAAAAAAAATATGTATTCATAGGCGAGAATAATTATGGTACAAGTAAAAGATGTAAGTAATAAGATCTCGTGTTAACACATGCAACAATCATAATGCATATGAGTTGCAATTAATTGTTTTAGTGTGTTATGGTTATGGCTATAATCAGTCGAAGGCCCCAGTATCAATGCAAACCAATTAATATCCACCCTTTTTCAAACGCCTGTGCCTGTGGGATCATTAGACTTAATACTCATCACATTGAAGGGGCCAAGCTGAGAAATGCAGCTCAAGTCCCCATCATCGCAGCTACAGTACACGCCAAAAAACATAAGGCCAAGCGGCACCGAAAGTAAAAACAGCTGAACTGTCCTTCGTCATACGAATGTCTACATTTACAGAGTTTGATTGTTTTATATCCGCATGTATAAGATATAAGTCAATTAAACCTACCATTAAGAAAATAAATTTACGATCAATTGTGAACAAGGAAAGTATGCAACATATGTGGGGGCTGTCTCGCTAGTGAAATATAACAAACCTATTCAAGTATGGTCGCTATAGATTCGGTACGCACATGCCAAGCGATGGATCAAAGCAGCTTACTAGAATGAGTCATTAAAGAACCATGAAAGTAAGTATTTATTATGTTGGAGTAAGTCAGAAATAAATGGACAGCAACAATACTGGATATAATAAAGAATGCCGACAAGACAAATATATCTGGAAGTAGTTAAAATATATTTAGAAGGATGTGTTGTATACTGACACATTTTATCATTAAAATGCAAATAATGTAAAGCAATGTCATGTAAGTAAATGGGCGGATGAAGCATTTAACAGGATATAGCATTATTACTTCCTATGTTACATACATTATCGTTATTGTTGCTCAACTTCGTTCAGATTTTCAGATCCAGTAGATGGAGGTTTTATGAAGAGAAAGAAATATACAAACCTCAAACATATTTTTGTTTTTAAATAATACAAGTAACATATAGGCTTTCATCATGTTATAATGTTTGCGCTTTAGAGTTTCCTTGTTGACACACGATCATGATTTGTCAGTAGTTTGGCAATATATTAATGTCAGATGCTATATGTTGTTTTACTGAATAGGTTCTCTTGTTGCTGTGTCTGTCAATATTGGATAGAAAATTCCGACAGTGGAATGAACGTTATGCATTTGAAGTGCCGAACCTTATTTCCTTTCTCCCATGCCTTATGGTATAATGATTCAACATCATCTCTTTCTCGGTTGTTGCTGTAATGTGTTCTTTTTTAACTCTTGCTCTCCGTGTGCTATAATCTCATGCCATACATTCAATGTCTCTCACGCATTAAGAACTATCTCAAGGAAACACTGCAGACACTCCTATTTCGTAGCACTGCTCTCTGTCTTTTGTCTCCTTACGTTCTTAAATTGGTTATGCAATAATTAAATGGTTTCATTTTCAAGTGATACTTTGTTATTGCAGGAATTTCACGAACGAACACTGCATTTGTTATGACTGATTTATTCTCGCGTCCTCTCCTCTACTGACACATGTGTTTTTTTGTTTTATATTTTAAATCTCTGCCTGTTTCAATTCTGTAAGAACAATAATGAACAAATACATAACTAAAAGAGCAGGACGGCGGATAGTTCATTGTCGGTCGTTAGTAGATTGCACACATTATGTCTGTGTGGGTGTATGTGTTTGTATGTGTGTGTTTGTTTGTTTGTATGTATATGTGTGTGTGTTGTCATCCTTTATCTAAAACGTGTGTGTAAAACCACCTCGAGAGAAAAAAAATAGATCTTAATCACAACTTCGTGTGTGTCTAACTTGAACTGTTAATGAACTGACATCGTTTTTTTCCGTCGAGCAAATGAGGAGTTGAAGCAGGACAAGAGAGAAGGTTACATTGAACATCACATGGGAGGTCAAAGAAACAAATTCTAGTGTCTTGCAACCAGCCAAACTCACATCCATCATATCTACGTGTAGTTGGGTGTAGCAGTTAAAGATGTCTGGGTCATGTCAGAAGAATGGCAAACAATCGTATCCCCAAATAATTATTGACTGACGAACTTAGAGACGGAAAGAGACCAACGGTCAGGCCTGTGGTGAGATATAAGGATGTTTACAGGCTTGCTTGAATGAATTCCCGGGTGAGGCTCCCATATATTTATGATAGTCAATAAAAACGTTAGCTAAATGAACACAAACTATGAGGAAAACGGGGCAGGAAATGCCAACAGGTTCATTGTTTCACATTGCGGGATTTGCAGGGGAGAAGATATGACCGCTTTCGAGCAGTTTTTCGAGGTGCGATGAGGATCATCTGACAAGTAACGATGTGTCTCTTTCTGTATCTGTCTCTCCTATTACCCCCCCCCTTTTTTCACAGTTCTCAGCTGAAATGACATTTGCAAATACATATATACGAGGTACAACGCCAACCCATTTCATTGTGTATTTCCACCTTATCATTAAAATGTAAATCTCCATTGGATGTAATCTTTTGTGAAACTTGTCATTTTCAATATGGTCGAAGTAAGAGCATCTCAATACCCTTCACCATGATTGTTTGTCTGTGTGTTTTATTATGTAGTGTATTGTTGTATGTACCAGTAGATGGGAAGATGAGCTTAAAACTGAGGAAGATACATAAATCCCCACGAAATATGAAATTAGAACTAGATATGCTTAGAGTAGATAGACATATGAGCGATGAGTACAGTACGATATCACAAAATAGATATAATGATATTGATAAAATACAGAGCAGTGGGAAATGCTCAAAGAATCGATTCAACAAGCATCAAAAGACGTAATACTATTGACTAAAAGAATCAATAAAACGAAATGGATGACGGAATAAATATTATAACTAATGGACAATAATGAAAACATAAGAAAGAAGAGCGGGCATACAATATATTGTACAAAAAGATCCAAAAGAAATGCAGAGAAGCAAAGGAATACTGACATAAATAAACTCAAAACGAGAAGTAAAAAAGCCATTACAGAAGAAGCTTACAAAGAAGTGAACAAAGAGTGAGAATATGCATTAAAAAGGGATAAGTGGAAATATATATATATATATGAACTATCTAAAGATCCAGAAAAAGCTGCAAATAAACGGAATATGAAGGAACTGTACAACAGCACAAATAAGTGAAGTGGAAAATACAAACAAATATATGTCTTTATTAAAGTTAAGAAAGGAAATCTGCTTAGTAATATAAGGCAACAAATGGAGAGATGGAAGGAGCACTTTGAAGAACTTTTTAACAGACCCGGCTCAAATAATCCTCCAGATATACTACCAGCAGAAGAAGAGTTATACGTTAACTGTGGAAAACAAAGCAAAGAAAAAATAATAAAAGTCATCAAGCTATTTAAAAAATGATAAAGCCACAGGACCAGATGAAATACCTTCGGAAGCCATCAAAGCAGATATTAACACCTCTACCAAGATGTCACATAATCTATTAGATAAAATTTTGGAGAGGGGAGAAATACCTAAAGACTGGAAAGAAGGTTATACGATCAAACAATCAAAGAAAGGAAGTTTACAGGAGTATACACATTATTGGGGAATTATGCTACTATCAGTGTCAGGAAAAATATTAAGCAGGATCATTCTGGAGAGACTAAAAGAGGCCATAGAGAAACATTTGATAGATGAACAAGCAGGTTTTAGGAAGAACAGATCATGTGCTGATCATACTACTCTACGTATAATAGTTGAACAAAGTTTATAACTAAAATCCCCACTTTATATTGGATTCATAGATTACGAAAAGGCATTTGATAGTTTAGACAGATCAATGCTTTGGAAGTTGCTGAGTGTTTACGGAATCCACATAACGTTTATTAACCTGATAAATACAATGTATGAAGGAACGAAATGTAGTGCGCTGCATGAATGACAAGCTTACAGAAACATATGAAATAAGAACATGAGTAAGGCAGGGATGCCTTCTGTCTCCATTCCTCTTTCTACTGGCCATAGATTGGATTATGAAAATACCTCAAACAACAGAAATGGAATCCAGTGGTCACTGACCAAACAACTGGATGATTTAGACTTTGCTGATGACATAGCTCTCCTATCACACAGCCATCAACAGATGCAGAATAAAATGAGCATGCTTGATGGGAGGTCACAACAGATGGAACTAAAGATTAATATAGATAAGACCAACATTATGATAATTAATTCAGTTGGAAATAACTAAATAAAATTAGGAGAAATACCTCTACTAGACGTACAATCTTACATATATCTGGACAGTAACATAAATAAAGAGAGAGGAACAGGAAATAATACCAAAATAAGGATATCAAAAGCAAGAGGAGCTTTCGTTGCACTGGGAAACATATGGAAATCAAAAGAAATTAGGTTAAAACACAAATTAAAATGTTCAACTCAAATGTTACATCGGTCCTATTATATGGCTGTGAAACATGGAGAACAACGAAATTGACGATCATGAAGATGCAGACTTTCATTAATGGATGTTTACGCAGAATAAAAGGATGGAAATGGCAGGACAAAATCACTAACATAGAATTATGGACATGTACCATGCAAATACCAGTGGATAAAGAAATACAGTGAATACGATGGCGCTGGATAGGACACACACTGCGGAAGCCACCTGAGAGTATTACACAACAATCCCATTTTTTGGAATCCCCAGGGGAAACGATAAAGAGGAAGATCAATGAATTCTTGGAGATGACAGATAGAAGCAGAGATTAAAATGATGGGGAAAGCATGGACTGATCTTAAAAGAATGACAAAAAAAGATATCGACTTGAAAAGTGTTTGTTGAAGACGTATGCTCCACAGGGAGCTAAACAGGTATAAGAATAATAAGAAGAAAGGAATGATGGTTAAAGCAGAAGTGTGAAGTATTTGAAAAACAAGAACAGAAAGACTCACACTCTGTGCACAATAAGGAAATTTAATTAAGAGAAAGAAAATAAGTTAAAATTTCCGGATGTCTGAAATCAAAGGAATGAAATATAATAATGGGAAAGGAGAAGACAATGGAAAGATGGACAGACTATATAAGTCAATTCTATGGTGATGAAAGACCACAGCAGAATAATACAAATAAAGATACAAGACCACCAATAATGCAGGGTGAAGTGGTAATTGAAGACATGAAAAGAGGCAATGCTCCAGGTCCCGAATTTATATAACAATCGAAGAGATAAATGCAATAGGAGAGCTGGGAGTACAATTCATAACACAACTCATCATCATCATCATCGAGTGCCGTCTCCGCACCGAAGGTTGGCTACCATGGAGCGCCATTCTGCTATGTCTCTTGCTTTGATGGTGCAGGTTGTCATAGGCTGGTTTGTTCATCTTTTGATGTTACTCGTTCATGTTAGTCTTGGTCTGCCTCTGCCTTTTTTACCTTGCATTTCCCCCTCCAGGATTACTTTTAGTAGGCTGTTGTGTCTTTTAACAGATTTTAAAACCGCATTTCTCTTGTTTGAATTGTGCTTAGTAGTTTCTCTTTTCATTTTTAGTTATTTTTAAGACTTCACCGTTTGTTGTCTGTTCCTTCCATCCAATTCTACATATTCTTATATATATATATATCCACATTTCAAAGGCTTCAATTTTATGTTCTTTTATCTTGTCTAATGTCCATGTTTCTGCACCATATATGAATATTGAGAAGATTTAACATTTTGATATTCGTAGTTTTAGCCCTGGTGTTATTTGTTTTGATTTTAGTATGTTCTTCATGACATTAAAATTACTTTTTGCCATTCCTATTCTTTTGTTTATTTCAGTTGTACAGTTTCCATCACTGGTTATAGTATGTCCAAGGTAGTTGTAGCTCTGAACTGTCTCCAGGTCTATTCCTTCAATTTTGATATCCACTTGTGGGTTTTGAGTATTTTCTTTGTTTATGATCATAGTTTTAGACTTTTTGATTTTCATATTTAATCCATATTTTTTGCTTGTCATGTTTAGTTCATTAAGTAATTGTTGTAGATCTTTAGGATTTTCTGCTAGTAGTACAGTATCGTCAGCATATCTTATGTATTGATTATCTTTCAATTAATTGGTAGGCCTGCCTGTGATGTTTTTAAAGATTTGCTCAGTGTATAGATTGAACAAGCTTGGTGATAGGATACATCCATGTCTTACTCCTCTTTTTATATCAATGGGTATAGAGTTCTATTTGTTATATTTTATTATTGCTGTTTGCTCCCAGTATAGATTACATATTAGTCGTATGCCCATGTCATCTAGGTGTATCTCTTTTAACAAAACTACTCAATGACATATATAACACCGGATACATACCCGAAGACATACTAAAATATATCTTTGTAGCATACCAAAGTAGTCAGGCACCACTGATTGTTAAGACCATAGCACAATTAGTCTCATGAGTCATATTACGAACATTGCACAAAGAATTATTATGAGACGTGGAAAGAACACAAAAAACGCATTGATAAGTGATGAACCATTTTTGATTTCGTGAAATGATAGGGCGCCAATAATGTAATATACATCATGACATCATTGATGGGCAGAGCTATAGAGGTAAATAAATATATATATATATATATATATATATATATATATATATATGCTTTATACTCTACACAAAAGCATTTGCACGAAGGAAAACATGTTGAAATCATCAATCTGCTGGCGAAATTAACTCTTACAGTACGGGAGGTTTTTCTCAATCCAGCCGTAGAGATTTCACAGACAATATTTTTAAAGGTTTTAATTAATAATCTACATGTTTTATTTATCTAACACTTAATATATTACGTATGAAAGTTTAGATAATTGAACAATGTATTAGATTTCACTAATTCTAAGGTGATACACCAAATATAAAAAGAATAATGTTTTGAGGACAGTTTACAGTAATCAAATCGAGAGTTACGCACTGTGCGGCTAAACGTACATGACCGTAATCGGCATGGCGCATTTACGTTGAAACGAAAGGAAATAGTTAAACATTAATGGCAATGATCTGCGAATCAAACAAAACATGAACTGGCAACAAACAGCAGCCATATAAATTAGCAAGTAAACAGGACATTCCTGATATACAAAACAAGGATACATATAACTAAGTGCTCTGTAGCCGGATTTAGTTTCACGTGACCACGAAAATATTATAAGATCAATAGTAAATATACAATATCGAATAAACAATCATCACCATCATGCATGCAATTACGCAGGAAACATCTTAAACAAGTGCATCGCGTCAAATACTTGGGCACGATAATAACATCAGATGCAAAATGCATCACAGAAATAAAAAGCAGAATAGCTCAGGCCAAAAAAAAAGCATTTCAGAAAATGAATACAGTCAAATGCAACAAATCTATGTCCAAAGTAGTGAGAAAGATAGTTCATCGGTGGCTATATAGAGCCACATCGGACCTATGGAAGGATATCATTGATAGTAAACAAAAAAATGAAAAGACGATTAAAGACCACAGATATGGGATTTCTCAGAAAAATATTGAAAGCGCCCTGAACAACGAAAAAGACCAACACAGAGGCCAACACAAAAAGGGGGCTCAAAAGAAACATCATAAATAAAATATCAACACGGGAACATCATGAGAAGAGGAAAGTTGGAATATGTGGTTACAATTGGACAAATACAGAGAAAGAGAGATTGCGGACGACGAAGAAAGAAAATACTGGATAGTTTGGTGTCATGGCATGGAAAACAGTCAACAACATAATTAATGCGATGCACGGTAGTTAGACTATTGAGGAGGGACATGTTCGCCCACACCAACTGGTATGGCATATAATGATTATAGTATGTATAATGCAAGGACACATATGCTTATTATGCAAGTATAATACTCACAAATAAGCTTAGAACATCGTTCCCCCCAAGTTTTGTAATTATGTGATGACACATTATTTCATCCATAGGCAATATTGTTACCGGTTGCTCCACAAACGAAATCCAAAAAGTATATTGTAAGTTATGTGAAGTAATATAATTTAGTAGGATTAAAGTGCGTGCCAGGTCAGGTAGTTATACCTACTGTATGTACTACACAGTACATGATGAGGCAGCCCTGTTGCCTGATAGTTATTCTCTCGAGAGTAAATTGATATAGGAGGGTACCCGACTGTAAAACAAGCCCTCTGACTTGTGGGTGAGGCTTTTTAGTCAAAGGCTAGCGGAGACAGGGAACCGCGATAGCTCAGTGGTTAATGAACTGGGCTACAAAGGACAAGAGGTAGGGTTCGATCCAAACCGACGCCTGCCATTTCACCCAGCCTTTAATGGGTACCGGTTTTTTTTCTGGAAAAGTAAAGCAACACGGGCGTAATACCGACCACATTACCCCAAAAATCATGTGCCCATGGTAGTAAAGTTTATGGTAACTAACACCACATAATTTTTTTTTTGGAGCCGCGATAGCTCAGTGGGTAGTGAACTGGACTACATAGGACAAGAGGTAGGGTTCGATCCCATCCGATGGCTACCGGTTCACCCAACCTTTAATGGATGCCGGATTTTTTTCTGGGAAAGTAAAGCGGCACGTACGTAATACCGACAACATTTCCCACAAAAGCATGTGCTGAAGGTCTATAAAATGTATGGTCACTAACACCATATTCCCTATGCGCCATTTGGCATGACGGGGGCTGTTTACTTGTTTTTACATCGCCTCATATATTGCTTTTTATGACAATATAAATTGAGTTATTGAGTTATTTGTGGGCCATCATTACTGAACTTCGAACGTGTCCATTGAAGCTCAGATTCCCTCATCACCAAGTCCTGCAGTATCCAAAGACTGATAACTCCAGTTCTGTGTTAGTTGATAATTCTTCTTTTATGATAAGTTCATATGTTAAGTTTCTGGTCGTACCCATCTTAACTCCCGTCTCTTTCACCCGAAGGAAATAAGTGGACTTATGGCTATCGAAGGCATGTGCCCTTCCCACATCTCGGAGGGCATTGATGATGTCCGTCCGATCCATTGGTTGACCTTACACTGCAAGAGCGTAGCTAGTCAACCTGTCTGCTCTTTCATTTTCCCGTACTCCAACATTCCATGGACGCAAGCTAAGGTGACCCTACGTATTTTTGACTTCTGCAATGACCCTACCTATTGCATGCGTATATAGCATGCCTCAACTTGTTTTGTTTTTTTCATCACACTCATCGAATCACTTAATATGCAGGCCTGTGTATAGTCTTGCGACTCTAACCACATGAATGCCTTCGTCACTGCCATCACCTACATTGTCATGCTACTTTTAGTCATAACGCATGCACCATTGTCTTCTTTGGTTAGCCTCCCTGCCGAGCGTGCTGTAAATGCCCATGCACTCGTTTGGTGTCTTATTACGGATCCGTCTGTATAGATATCTGCATCTTTCTCATCTATACATATGATATAAATAAGGAACTTGGGTGAAGCTAAACTATATTTGTGAATTAATTTATATGATTGTATATTATTTTATAAAAGTATGTCTATGATTGTTGATCTCAATAATTGGTTTGCTATTTTGATGAAATAAACCCTTGTGTATTCTGTGGAAAGACAGACCTTCAGACATTTTGCAAGCCACGTGACATGTTGGATAACATTAGCACAAAGAATAGATTACATTAATGACGGAAGGCATCTTTCTCATTAATTATTTTAATATAGACAATTAAGAGAGTTCCTGTATGTGGATCTCGATTGAGTCTGTTTTCTTCGTGACTGAAGTTAGATTCAAAAGCCTGTATCAGCTTTCATTCGTATGTCTGGAAAACATCAATTAATGGCATACCCCAGCAGGATCTCTCCTTGAGATACATTTAACAGTCAGTGAAATTCATGTCGCTGTCTATTACATTATTATTTTTTTTGGTTTATTTTTGCAAAACAAAAAAAAATAAGTTCACCATCTTTCCCTTCAAGAGCATGTGTGTTTATTTTGAATGACTAGGATTTAGTAAATTATTTTAGAAGAGGCACTTTTTTAATGTCGATGAACTTTATTAAACCGAGCTGAATAATTAACCGGCCAGAGTATGATCCATCACGTCATTATTTGTAACTCTCTCAGCCTCCGACAGCTTATGTGGAATATTCTAATTGTGTTTTCCGTGTGAGATATGAGATATTTGGTCCAGTGTTTACCTGTCGCAGGTATGTGATAACGTAAAAACACGTATCATATAGTCCAAATAAGGCCATGTTCAAAATACTTTCCCTAGTACGGTAACCAGTTGGTAAAACGTGGACTTCTTGCTTTATTAAATGTATGCCTACCAGCTGTTATAAGAAAAAATGTATGCAAACCGTATTTAAATGTTCTTTTATCAGGTTACAGAAAAAGAAAATGAAGTAAGATATGACATATACGTTGTGTAGATTATCTGCGTTAGAAAGTATGCTGGTGAATGAGTCGATATAGGAATGAGGGAAAAATTGCAGTGCTGCGGTAAAGCTGGTAACAGGAGCAAGTAATTGGGTTTAACGTACACTGCTGTAAGGAACGGTGACAGCTTTGAAAAAAAAGGAACACAAAGAAATATTGGCTTTCGGCCTACAAGCGGCCTTCACCCAGAAAACAAGAACAACAGAAACGAGCAACGCAATAAAGATAAACTCTACTACATCTAGGATGAGCGGCATGGGTAAATCAAAAAGAAATATACAGCGGGATAAGGGATGAAATGTTGAAACGAAAGATAGGTGTGCTACATCATCATCATTATGAAGTACCGGATCTGCTGGCGTAGTGATCATGTCTCTCCACAACTTTCGATCTCGACAGTGATTTATCATTTCTGTTGTTGACCTTCTGCCAAGCCATTCTCTTAAGCCGTCTGGTATTTTTTCTCTTTGCTTCCCTCTATCTCTTCGTCACTCAATTTTCCCTGTTGTTACAATATATTCCAGTTGTTATGTTCTCGTTACATGGCCAAACAATGATGATTGTTTCTTCCTAATATTAGAAATTATGTATCTTTTTGTTTTGTCCTCTTTCAGAACGCTTCTATTTCTCATCTTAGCTGTCCATGATATTCATAACATTCTTCTGCAAAACCACATGTCTACAGACTCCAGTGATATTCTTGTCTGTTGTCCTATTGTCCATGATTCACATCTATATGTTAAGATTGCTTATACATAACATTTAAGAAATATGTGCTACATATCAGAGGAAAAAATGGATGAGATTCTTAGCAGAGTGATGTAACTGAACTGTGCAGCATACGATCACGCACTTTTATTCTTCAATGTCGGGTAAGACATTTGTTTTAAGAAAATGTCAGATCTGTGGAGACAAGGGGAAGTAATAGAGTAACTGGGGCGTGGGAGGGGGAGGGGAGAGAAATGCAATTGTATGTATATAGTTTATCAGGCTTTCAAAACATTTTTAGTAATTTTTTACCGAAGAGTGAGTGAGCACACACACACACAAGCAAATATTTGTATATATATATATTTGTTTGTGTGACAAACAACGAATAAGACATCACCTCAGTGCACAAAAAAGACAAGTAGAGCAATATTAAAACAGGTCAATGAATTTAAATATTTGGGAACTTTGTTAACTTCAGACGGAAAGCTACAACAGAGGGAGGTGAGATGAAAATGACTCAAGCAAAAGCAGCGTTCCAAAAAATAAGAAAGATACTATGCGATCCATGTTTGACAATCATCATCATCATCATCATGTGCCATACCGGTTGGCGTAGAAGATCATGTCCCTCGACAATCTTCTATCTACAGTGCATCGTATAAGTTCTGTTGTTGACTGTTTTCCATGCCATGACACCAAGCTATCCAGTATTTTCTCTCTTTGTCGTCCGCGATCTCTCTTTCCTTTTATTTTGCAAGTTGTAACCAAGTATTCCAACTTTCCTCTTATCATGATGTGCCAGAAAAATGTTGATTGCTTCTTTCTGATGTTTTTTAAGAGCTCCCTTTTTGTGTTGGCCTCTTTGACAACTTCATCATTTGTAGCTGTCCAGGGAACTTTCAACATTCTTCTGATAAATCCCATCTCTAATCGTCTAGTGGCCTCTAATCGTCTTTTCATATGTTTGTCTACTGTCCATGATTCGCTTCCATAGGTCAGAATTGGTTCTATATAGCACCGATGAACTATCTTTCTCATTTTTATTGACATAGATTTATTGCATAAGATATTTTTCATTTTCTGAAATGCTTTTTTGGCCTGAGCTCTTCTGCTTTTTATTTCAGTGGTGAATCTCCCAACTGATGTTATTATTGTGCCCAAGTATTTGAAACGTTGCACTTGTTTCAGATTTGTGTCGTTTATTTTGTATGCTGCATGATGGTGATGGTTGTTTCTTCGATATAACCATAACTTCTGTTTTCTTACTATTCCTTTCTTGTTGCTTTCATTTACTATTATGTCTATCATTTCCTGTAGTTTGTTCTCTGTCTCTGTTATTAAGACTGTGTCTCCGCATATCGCAAATTATTTATTTTGTGACCGTTGACTTCAATTCCTTTTTTGTCTACTATTGATCTCATAATATATTCGCTGTAAAGTGAAAACAAATCCGGTGACAGAACACAGCCTTGTCTGACTCCTTGTTTTATATATTGGAATTGTCCTGTGTGGTTGTTAATTCGTATAGCTGCTGTTTGTTGCCAGTACATGTTTTTTTATGATTCTCAAATCCTTGCCATCAATGTTTAATTTCTCCAGCATTTTGAATATTTCCACATGCTTTACCTTGTCAAATGCTTTTGTATAGTCTATAAATCACACATATAGATCTTTCTTTACCTCTATATATCTTTATATCAATGTTCTTAAGATGTATATTGCATTATTGGTGCCCTTTGCTTCCAAAAATCCACATTGTTCCTCAGTTATTTCTGGTTTTATTTTGTTCCTTACACGTCTCATTATTATTCTTAGTAATATTTTAGTCATATGGCTCATGAGTCTAATAGTGCGTGGTCTACACAATCAGTGGCTCCTGACTTCTTCGATCTGTCTATAAAGATAGATTTCAGTAGATCGTCGGGTATTAGTCCAGTGTTATATATGTCATTGAGTAATGTTGTTATGACTTGTACTCCTAGCTCTCATAACGCATTTATCTCTTCGATTGTTATATTGTCAGGACCTGGAGCTTTGCCTCTTTTCATGTGTTGAATTGCGTCCTCCACTTCACTCTGCATTATTGGTGGTCCTGTGTCTTCATTTGAATTGTTTAATTCTGATCTTTCATCATCATAGAGTTGACTGATATATTCTGTCCATTTTTCCATTGTCTTCTCCTGTCCCATTATTATATTTATTTCCTTTGATTTAACACATCCTGAAACTTTGACTTCTTTTCTTCCCGTTAATTCATTTAACTGATTGTGCATAAATTTTGAGTCTTTCTGTTGTTGTTTTCCCATTTTTCACATTTCTGTTTTAAACATCCTTCCTTTGCTTCACTGCACTTGTTTTGGATCTCTTTGTGCATTTTGTTTGTCTGTTCTTCTTTCTTATGTTTTCTTCTTTCGTCCATTAGCTGTTATATTTCTTCTGTCATCCATTTCTTTTTGTTGATTCTTTTAGTCACTGGTATTACTTCTTTTGATGTTTGTTGAATCGATTGTTTGAACATTTCCCACTGCTCCTGTTTGACAGTAGATACAAGAAAAAGAGTTCTTTGATGCTATTTAGACTCAGTCTTAACATATTGATGTGAATCATAGAAAATAGGACAACATACATGAAAATGACTGGAATATGTAGGTATGTGCTTTTACAGAATAATGATGAGAATACCATGGACATCTAGGAAGAGTAATGAGAACGTTCTGAAAGAGACCCAAACAAAAAGAGAGCTAATTTATAATATTATGAAGAAACAATCATCATGTTTGGTCATGTAAGGAGAAGGGGGCAGGGGAGCAGGTGGAATATATTGTGACAACTGGGAAAATTGAGAGACGAAGAGACAGAGAGAAACAAAGAGAAAAGATACCAGACAGCTTAAGAGAATGGTTTGGCAGAAGGTAAACAACAGAATTGAGAAATAAATGTCGAGATTGAATGTTGCGGAAAGACATGATCACCTACGCCAGCAGGCCTGGTACTTAATAATGATGATGTTAATGCATATATATACATTATATATTCCTCTTCTTAATCCTCTGAACCGCAATCGGAGTATGTGGCACTCACATGGAGACTTCAGTAATTGCCAGCCTCTATAATTTCATCTTGTATGGTCCTCATCAAGGCCAGCTCCTTGTCGTGGGGATGGGGCTTAACAGTCACCAGGGACTGAAAACTAAGACTGGTCAGGCCTTCCTACAACCGAGCAAGACCACAGTCTGCTCTAGCTAGTTCATGTGCTGAAGTCGGAGGCAACCAGCCAAAAGGCGCACAACAATCAGGATGTCATGCACTCAACGCAAATGGAAGTATGTCTATAACCGCAAATCAATATGGCACTCGCCCTGTGATGGACACTCAGGCAGGTGCAGCGCCGTGCCCTCAGCCTCGTAAGGGCCCAACCTCTATTACTGGATGTCCTTCTCAACCGCTCTGTGGAGTCAAGGGGCGAGAGAATAGAGCTACTGGCCAATCCAAAAAAAGACCACTCAAAATAATGCACTGGAATGCTGAAGGCATCAACAGCAAAAGAGATGGATACAGTAAAAAGATAGAATTAGAAAATATCCTGCATGAAGAACAAATAAGCATATGCTGTTTGCAGGAAACCCATCTAAACAACGACAAAGCATTGAAGATTAGGGGATACCAGTGCTACCGATCTGACAGAAAAACACAGACAAAAGGGCGGAATACTGACACTTGTAAGGAACAACATTAATGCATGTCAGGTTGAAGTGTATATGGATGGGGCGGAATATCAAATACTGCACCTCAGGACAGGAAATACATACTTCCATCTACTTAACTACTACTGCCCGAGTGACCGCCCACTAGCACTAGACACAATTACATTACAAGAAAGAATAATTGTATGTGGAGACTTTAACAGCCATTCACAGAGCTGGGACTATGAACATATGGACAAGAGAGGTGAAGAGCTTGAAAATTGGCAGGATGACAATGGGCTTATACTATTAAACCAGGCAACAGATCCACCAACATTCTATTCCAGATCATGGCATACCACATCTACACCAGACCTTGCTTTTCATTCACCAGACCTGGATTGGAATATCACACGTATTGTGGGGAAACAACTTGGAGGCAGCGACCATAGACCTGTCTTTTTAGTGGTGCAAAATGAGGCGGCCAGGGAGAGCAGCACTCTCTCCAGATGGAATTACAAAAAGGCAGACTGGAAAATGTATCAACACTACACCAGTGTACTGACTAAAGATATAAATACAGATAGAGGCATCAACAAAATAGTTGATGAATTCAGTAGACTAATAATACAAGCTGCCAGTGAAACTATACCTAGAGGGGCACGGAAACACTACAAACCATACTGGAGTAGTGAACTAGAGCAACCGCACAATGACATGGAAACATCTCGAAAGCAAGCATAAAATAACCTTTGCCAAGAACACCACAATAACTAACAGCATGCTAAAGCCAAATTTCAACGGGCTAAACTACAAGCCAGACGGAGAAGCTGGAAAGAGAAAAGAGTCATTGGATCTTGAACGAGACACAAGAAAAGTGTGGAAGCTTGTAAAACAGCTGAATGATGAGGGTACAGAAAGGAACATCACAATTACACTGAAGAAGGATGGAAACATTCAACAGGTAAACATGCATCAAATTACTTTGCAGACTCCTTTGCAAATGACAATAATATTGAAATTAGCCTAGAGAAACGACAAGAGACCCGTTTAAATCAACAAAATGCAAGACAAGAAGAGACCACACATGAAGTCATGGAAATACCCATTACACAAATAGAGCTAGAGCTGGCAATATCCAAATTAAAAATGAAAAAGTCACCATGCAGTGATGGAGTGTCCAAAGAAATGATAAAGAACTTGGAAACTGCAGCTAAAGCAAAACTACTGCAGATCTACAACATTTGCTGGATCACAGGTAGAGTGCCACAGGCATGGAGAGAAGCAAGTATGATACCATTACTAAAGCCAGGAAAAGATGGTTCAACGACATCCATATATAGACCAATCAGCCTTACAAGCTGTTTGTGTAAAACAATGGAACGTATAATCAATCTCAGACTTCAGTGGTACCTGGAAAGTGAAAATCTCCTTGCCCCACAACAAGCAGGCTGTATACAGTGTTACTCTACCGAAGATCAGGCAACCTATCTTTCCCAGGAAATTGAAGATGCGTTTCAGGAAAAGAAACTGGTACTAGCAGCATGGATAGACCTAAATTTCATAAGGTATGGAAGGAAGGGCTTTTGAAGAAACTGATAAATTATGGAGTAAATAGCAGGATGTACACATGGGTCAAATCATACCTGCATAACAGGAGAGACAGAGTGCAACTGAATGGTCTTAAGAGTAAAAAGGTCTTATTGCGCCAGGGCGTTCCACAGGGAGGGGTACTATCTCCAACATTTTTTCTGATCTACATCAATGACCTAGTTACTGAACGGCCACATGACATCAAAGTGGCAATGTGTACAGATGACTTAGTAATGTGGTGCACAGAGGAGTATGCAGCAGTGGCCTCCAATTTCTACAAAGAGATATGAATGCACTGAATTCATGGACAAATAGATGGTGTATCAGCATCAATACAGACAAATGCAGTACTACACTTTTCACACTCTCCCCAAAACAAAAAGCAGGATACATATACATAAACAATGAGACTGTGAAAGAAGACATACAAGCTACATATCTCGGAGTTACATTTGATAACAAACTATCTTGGAAACAGCAGATAAATAAGGCAACCCAAAAAGCAAGGAGGAAATTGGCTATTCTAAGAAAGTTGTGTGGAATCACATGGGGTGCGAGTGGGAACATACTCAGTAAAGTTTACCAACAGAGTATACGCCCACATTTAGAATTTGGATGTACCGCATGGTGCTCATCATCAAACACCACATTACAAGAACTGAATAAAGTACAAAACAAAACCAGGCACTTATGGTCATCACAGGAGCAATGAAATCAACACCAATATTGGAGATGGATAAATTGTGGAGGATACCAGCACTGAGAGAACGGAGAGACACAAAGGTGCTGATACAGGCAGAAAAATTGGTATGCATGCCGAGACATCCAATGAAGGACCGATTCCAAAATCTTGCATTGGGACGACTTAAGAGAAGCAGTTTTATCCACCAAGCCAAGCGTATTAGTAGACAAACACCAGACATGCCAAGAGTTGTTAACCCCCTACTGCCCATACCAGAACAGACACTGGACTGATGAATCAGTATTATCAGTTCAAATACGGACAGAAGTGAAATGAATAGTTGACAAAGAGGAACAGAATAGTGTACAGCGAAAAACAATAACTCTCAGTTTCCTGGATGAAGAATACCCACAAGACCTATGGATCCGTGTGTACACAGATGGATCAGCACAGAATGCAGTAAAGAATGGGGGAGCAGGTGCATATATAGAGTACCCAAATAACACTAGGGATATGAATAAAATAGCAACAGGGAAATATTGTCACAATTATGATGCAGAAATACAAGCAATAAAGTTGGCAATAGAAAAACTGCTGAACAGTAATCTTAGCCCACAGCCTGTAGTGTTTTTGACAGATGCAAGATCAGTACTCCAGGCACTACAATCTAGAAAATTACCACATCTGCAGACCTTATTGATTGAACTCTGCAAGCACCACAGGGTTGCCCTGCAGTGGATCCCGTCTCACTGTGGAATACCAGGAAATGAGAACGAAGATCAGTTGGCAAAGGAAGGTTCAACAGGCACACAACTAGATACACCAGTTACATACCACCATAAGAAACAGATAATCAAAGCAATCAGAAGACCACAATCCCCAAATCAGGATGCCTTTCATAATATGAATAGATATGAACAATTTATCATTATATGCCTAAGAACAGGACACAATCGACTCCATAGTCACATGTATACAAAATTCAAGATCGGCACATCAACTACTTGTACATGTGGACAGGCACCCAAAACTGCTGAACACATACTTCAAGACTGCACTGAATATAGTAGACTGAGGCAAATTCATTGGCCCATAGATACAACACTACAGACAAAACTATATGGGCCACTGCAAGAATTACAAAAGACAGTAAAATTCATACAGGAAACGACATTGCTGAAATAGACAATACTTCGAGCAAACGAAAAATAGATAGATAGATCTTGTATGATTCTTCATCATGTCACCAATGGTCTGCCTCTTTTTCCTTTATCAGGTGGTGTCTATGTTAATTCTAGTTGTCGATGCCTGGTATGTTCCATTCGTAGAACAAGGCTTGGCCATTCCCAAAGTCTTTTTTTTTACATTATGTGATTGATGTTGTTAAAGTTGGATCATTTAGCGACTATTTTGTTCGTGTTATGTTGATCCAAAATGATATTTAGAATCTGCTTCAGACATCGACCTTATATAAAACTCTAAGTCGGCTTTCTATCTTATGTCTTATTCCCGAATGGCCTGCTTCATATAAGGGCATGGATCTTACATATCCCGTAGGCATTACATTTTAAACTTGGTCCTAAGACTGAGACTAGCTGAACGCTTAATGTCATAAGTCTTTTGAATGTCCTGGTTGACATGCCTAGTATATCATGATATTATGATATCATTATCTCAATGTCGTTACTTGGTAACATTTGTTTCCCTGATATTTGCAGTGATCCACGTCCTCTAGTCACATTCATCTGAACGGAACTACCTACGACACATTAACCCCATAATCTTAGCTTTCTCGGCATATATTTTCATTTCTACTGAGTTAGCTAACTGTTCTAGTCTACCCTTTTTAACGTGTATGTCTTGGTGGCAGTGGGCCAGTAGTCAATCATAACTGTAAAATCAGTATCTTGAAGATGTCCTGTAGGACCCCATGTAATCACTCGTGGTCTGTCGACAGCAACCGATTGCATGAACCAGACTATAACCACAAGGAAATGAGTGGTGTCAAAGTACATCTACATCTAACTCCTGTTATGATTGAACAAAGCTGTCTGCTATCCATCATGTCTTTCACCGAATTTGTTGACGCCATACATGTCTTTTAAAATATTGACGGCTTTACCCGGGAGACCATACGCATATAGGATTTTCCAAAGTGATGGATGATGTCATATAAAGGTAAACATAAAGTACGTGACATGATTCGGCGTCTTAGCACGCAAGTTTGTACCTATATGTGCTCGGCCGCCTATCCAGATGTTTTCGGAGACTTCTGTTCTGGTTAGTGTCGCTTCAAGCATTGAAACACATGATGAGAGGCGGCATTCCTCACTTTTCCAGATTGCTAACCTGGTACTGAATTCTGCGAACAGCTGGTCGACCACGGGGATATTTTTTGTCCCATCAACGAGTACAATTCACACTGCTTCCAGCGGCAATCGAACACGGGTTAACCGAACGTCGTTAGTTCAGTCGGGTGGTTTTCCCAAGTAGGCTACGGAGTCCCCTATAATGTCAGATGCCTTCTCAAAGTCTAAGAAGTTTATATATAAAGATTAATTCCATTCCATTGATTATTCTACAATGGTTCAGATGAGAAAAATAGATCAATACGAACTCCATGTTCTAAACCCCATATCCGAACTTTCTTTCCAAACCATTTATTACGCTTAGTAAAAGTACGCTGCAAAATATCGTAATAAGTATGTGACTCAGGTTTATACCTCTCTAATTTTCACATCGACTAAGGTCTCCTTTCCTAGGGATTTTGACAATAATATATCCTTCCCATGCTTTTGGGGGGATTTTTTCATTTTCCCATACTTTATTGAATAATTTTGATAACACGTTTGTGCTCAGTCCTGAGTCTGCTTTAACATGCTTGCATATATCTTCACTAGGTGCTGTATTATTTATGGTCTCTTTGATGGCAGTTTACATTTCATGGCAGTTGAACTGAGCAGGTGATGGGGAAGTGAAAACTTTACTTACTGGTTCTGGTCTGTTGGAAGTTGTCTCTTTAAATTACAAAGCCTCGTTGGGGGCAGGAGAGATTAACGCAGGCACCCTGGTGGAACGTAGAAGTCGAGGAAGCATGGCGGTACAAGAGACAAACGGCCAAGACATGGCAGAAGGCCAGAAAGAATAGAAGAACACAACCTGAGCTCTTGAAGCGTCTGAAAGAAGAGGTCGACCAAACATTGAAGCACTTTAAACTATGTGTTAAGCAGGCTAAGGATGCCAAATGGGATGACTTTTGTAGAAAAGTGTTCTCAGAAACATCGCTTGCCACATTCTGACGCATTCATAAGAGCAGGAATGGCACAACACGACAAAGGCATACCAGACTTTCAGAGCACATGACGGATATACCACACATCTGATTTGGTAAAGGGATCGGCAAAGGGAATGTCCTGCTTGCCTGCTGCATTGAGCAGACGGACCAAAGACATGATGCTGTTCGAATGAGGATACGGAGATCGCTGTCAAAATTGTATAAGGACGTAGTGCTGGAAGAAGATCTCACAATCACAACCGATACCATTCGGACAACACTTAAAAGGTCACACAACACTGCTCCTGGTCCAGATGGTGTTAGGAACGATGACAAAGGCGATTTAGCTGGCGACGACTTGACAAAACTGACCAATGAGTTTAATGCCAGCATTCGGAGTGGCCAGATTAAGGAGGAGTGGCTACACAACTACTTACTACCGCTACTGAAGCCAAACAAGGACCATTCTCAGATCAGTGCCTACAGAATCATCGCAATGCAGAACACTGCGTGCAATCTGCAGGAGAAAATAGTTGCCCGTGTCCTCACCTGTCACCTTGAACAGAAATGCACATTCCCACTCACACTCGGAGGTTATAGATATAACAAAGAGAAATGGCTTAATGCGGCAGTCTTTGCCTATGACGTCTTCGAAGGCTTCCACAGACGAGAGGAGACATTTGCTGTTGTTATAGACCTGGACGATGCATACACCAGGGTACCATTTGAATACATGACGCATATGCTCCTCAAACTGGCAGTGCACCCCTTCCACATTAGATGGATCGCCGCGGCACTGTTTCAAAAGAAGGTGATACTCAGATATGAAAGTTGGTCTTCTGAGACAACATCCATTTGTCCAGGGCTGCCACAAGGTTCACCAGTGTCACCAGTTCTATTTAACGTGTACACAATAACGATCACGGAACAACAACTGGATGGGAGGGGAAGAACTATGACTTTTGCTGATGATATTCTGGTATATCGACAGGGAAGAGACAGACGGGGAATCGCTTCCACAATGCAAGACGAACTCGATCGCATTTCTTCCTGGTGTGGGTTTCAGGTGAATTGGTTAATCCTAATAAAGCATCAGTTTCATGGTTCTCCCTTAACAATCATATCGTTAATATGACCACACCGGTAGTACAAATGGGAGCTGGTGAGGTGACCAGGGACCAGTTGATGACATACCTCGGAGTTAAGTTTGATCGCAGCCTGTTTTTTCGGGACCACGTCGACCATGTGATAACAAAAACCCGCAAAGGATTAGCTGCCTTGAAGATCCTGGCAGCTGCCAACATCGAGCAGAGGCTACTTACTGTTCTGTCCCAGGGATTAGTCATCGCACCAATCGAGTATGCCCTGGCAATTATTACTGTCAGTACGACTCAAATTGATAGGCTGGAGAAAATACAAAATGAACCCATGCGCATTATCTTGGGATGTACAAGGGACACTCCCTGTGTAGCAATGAGGTATCTTCTTGACTTTCCAACCATGGATGACAGAATCAAGATCTGGAGAGCACGAGCATACCTGAAGATCAGTAGAGATAAAGAACATCCATTGCAACACGTGCTCAACTTAGGGAAAGGTGCCAGGCTAAAAAGAAGCAAATCATTGGAGGGCCGAGCAGAAGATGTTATCAAACAGGTCTGTGGGATTACCAATATCAGCGTCGGTGAGGAGTGGATACCGATGCCTACGACATTCAAGGGGATCTTTCTCATGTATTGTCACACTCGACAGGAAAAGTTGGGAACAGAATCCGGTCGTGGTAATGCTGAGGTCAACAGTCTCATCTGCGATAACACCGATGAGTAAGATGCAGTCATATATACAGACAGATCTGTAAGACGACACCAAAGAAGTGCATGGGCATTTACAGCACGTTCGGCAGGCAGAATAGTCTACGAAGACAGCGGTGCATACGTCATGACCACGAGTAGCATGACAATAGAGGTGATGGCAGTGACCAAGACATTCAAATGGTTACAGTCACAAGACTACACCCACGCTTGTATACTGAGTGATTCGATGAGTATGATAAAAATGTGGAGGCATGCTATGTTCGCATGCAATGGGTAGAGTCATTGCAGAAGTCAAAAATACGTAAGGTCACCTTTGTCTATGTCCATGGACATGCGGGAGTACGGGGAAATGAAAGAGCGGACAGGTTGGCTAGCTGCGCTGTCGTTGAAGACGGGCAACCAATGAATCGGGTGGACATCATCAATGCCTTCCGAGATTTGGGAAGAGCACAGGAGTTCAACAAACACAGATCCACGCCACTTCTTCGGATGATGGAAATGGGAGTTAAGATGGGCACAGTTAGAAATGAGAAACTTATTGGCCGTGTAAGAAGACTTATCAACCAACATAGAACTGGAGTCGTAAGTCTCTGGACACTGCAGGACTTGCTTAGGAGGGGATCTGAGCACCTATGGGCATGTTCGGAGTGCAATGATGATGACCCGCTAATAACTCAATAACTAAGTACCCCTCACATATTTTCATTGTTTCATTTTCTTTAACTAAAGACTCTCCATTTTTACTTCACACATTGGAGGTAATATTTTTGAAGTCACCAGAAAGAATCATTTTGTCCTTCTAAACAATTCTGCTCTCCCCTTTCTATGATGCTTCCTGAGTTTCATTTGCCAGGGTCTCCTTATACTGTCTTTTATCTTTCCCTATGCACTTCTTGACCAGTTTGTTCTTCTCGGTATAATCTCCCATCAGCATACACATTGTATTATTACATTATATATATACATATATAATACCTGGAAGATATACAAGCCATTTTTTTTTGTAAAATCCACTGAAATCCCACAACTGCAACTTGTAGAGCAGGTAGATGTTTGGGTGATAATCGCTATGACATATCTTATAATACGGACACACCATCTGCAACACAATTCATTATATTTGCTTTAATAAACTTCTTTCCCATAGCCGAGTGAGTTATTTGAACCTAAGATTGATTAATGTATGTATTTCTCTTCATCCAAATACACTGCAGTGTTCACTGTTTACGTTCCTTTACTATTTCAGTTCAGCTATCACCTCTCTTTAATATAGTATGGCTCTACAATCATTTTTTAACGCAAACCTTGCTGCGTGTTTTAAATATGTATTTCCACTAAAATATTTGATTTCTCTACTTAATCCTTTAATATAATTATGATTCCATAACTTCCTATTAACTGTGTTTGCAAAATGTTATGTTTTACAAGTGCTTTAAATTGAGGACAGTTATCTGGGTTAAGATTTGTCATTATTTTATTTATGTGTAAAAGAAAATAAGCGGCTATCCAAATGATGCCTATGCTTATATATATATATATATATATATTTTTTTTTATATACACCCATACATATGTCTGCGAGGGATTTAATTACATTGTCTGAATGTCGCTCAGTTATCAAAAGTTAAGAACGTAAGTAGCACGATCGAATACTGGATTTAATATAAATACATAATCGCATAATTTGTTTGTAAGAACCACATTTGTTTGCCCCGTCCTTCTGTGTCAATGTTTTATAGCTATTACAACAATTAGAGGCCAGTTAGACTTGACAACAAGTCCTGTATTGATATGCTGCCTAAATTCATATGCGAAACCGTGTAAATATCAAAATGAAAAACGATTATAAAATATGATTAGTTTGTCACTCGATTAGACACTGGGAATCTACACTTGTAACGGAAGTGACATTTTATTGAAAATAAATTGAAATGATACACTTATAATCAGGTGATATTAACGCCATTATACACCACACAAAATGAATTTGAACATGTGAAACTAAAAAATACTTTGGAATATAAATTTATGTTGAATTAAATAATAAAGGTATATTCCGTTCATCTAGTATGCAATACAGCGACTAATGTGGCATATTGACAACAACATACACACTATTCTAATGATTCATAGTTAAATGTACTCTCATCCCATCCTTTTCATTGACCCCATTTCATATCTTTCTGTTGATTAATGAAAAAAAGGTGCTGAAAATGTACAGTTGCAAAGTTAAGCAAAAATAGAAATTAAAAAAAAAACAACTACAATCACACTTGGTAAACGCCGCACACATAAAACTACAATTTTTCCTAATGTGCATCATTGGCTGAGAAATATTTAAGACTTTCCAAGGAAATTGTGTGTGCCTTGTTGGTAATGTTCATCGCATTTAGAGAAGTAGAGAGTAGCCTTCCCTCCAATACAACGTGTGTAGCTTGTCGGTAATGTTCATCACATTTAGAGAAGTAGAGAGTGGCCTTCCCTCCAATACAACTTGTGTGCAGCTTGTCGGTAATGTTCATCACACTTAGAGAAGTAGAGAGTAGCCTTCCCTCCAATACAACTTGTGTGCAACTTGTCGGTAATGTTCGTCACATTTAGAGAAGTAGAGAGTAGCCTTCCCTCCAATACAACTTGTGTGTAGCTTGTCGGTAATGTTCGTTACAATTTAGAATGACATTTAGAGAAGTAGAGAGTAGCCTTCCCTCCAATACAACTTGTGTGTAGCTTGTCGGTAATGTTCATCACACTTAGAGAAGTAGAGAGTAGCCTTCCCTCCAATACAACGTGTGTTTAGCTTGTATCTAATGTTCATCACATTTAGAGAAGTAGAAAGTGGGTTTAGCTCCATAAGACGTTTTATGTTTTGCAGAAGAAGCTCTCGGAAAGAGCGAAGACATTCCTTTTTAATATTGTCGGTAACCTAATCCTTCCTATTCTCAATTAATTTCACTTTTAGAATCCTCGTACTCAAGACTGTTTCAAGCTGTTCCTCAGAGACATTTTCTGGCATCAGTTCGGATCAATTATTTTCTAACGTATTAAATACTTTACTTTAACTTCATAAATGTTTAGTCGCTAAGTCACATGTAAGAAAAGGAGCATGTCTACCGTGTAACATCTTCACATGATGTAATTGTTTTACTTTAATAACAGGCGCTCATTTTCAATATAGATGTTTTGTTATGAACACAAGCGGCTGAAACAGTAATTTAATTACATTGACACATCTACTTGAAAAAAAAAAAAAAGAAAAACGTTAAATAATTAGAATATTTGTTTTAATTTTAACGCAGAATATTCAAAGTACGTCCCTGAATTGCGTCATTGGAAATAACAAGTTCACAAATTATTATTTCGGGAGCCGCGATAGTTCAGTGGTTAGTGAACTGGACTACAAAGGACAAGAGGTAGAGTTCAGTCCCAACCGACGGTTTTCGGTTCACCCAGCCTTTAATGGATTCCACATTTTTTTTTGGGAAAGTAAAGCGGTACGGGCGTAATACTGACCACATTACCCCAACAATCATGTGCTGATATGCTGTAACATTTAACGTGACTAACACCATATTCCCTATAGGCCACTTTGAGTGACGGGGGTACTTTACTTTTTTTTACATTATTATTTCAGCGGCGTGTCATACCAAAAATTTAATTCCCCGTCTTCACTGTGTACTATGGTCTCAATAGCTTTGTTGATGGAAACATGATTTTCGCTTTCATTTTTTGAGTGACAATTGTAGTGTTATAAAAGCTAAAAGTTGTTGGTCTGGGGTTGAACAGATGGTGTCTAGCTGAGAAGTAGATAACAGCACTAAGATAGCAAGTACAATAATCATGCATGATTTGAAAATAAGAAGAAATGATACAAAAATATAGAGATAAACATATGATATGGTTAAAGTTTAAAGTAACATGTGGACAGCACAAATCAGAACGACGTTTCAACACAATTACTTCAACGGGAACAAACATACAACACCCGCACTGAGATGTATTTAACATTTAAAAAAAATAAAATAATTGAACATTTGAACTAGAAAGAATAAGGAAAAGTAAAGGAGAATAAAATGTTAATAAAAAGTTCCATATAAGATCTAAGAAAAATCGTTCTTCTGAAATATGTCCACATGAATTGATAAACATTTTAACAAATTATCCTATCTTATGTTAAATTAGGAGCATCATCAACAGCACATCCAAAGATGCCGAGATCTTCTACTCAAGATGACCATCATTACACAGCGACTAATATTGCCAGTTCGGTCTTGGTGGACAAATCATCTCAATCGCCCAATATGTTGTTCTGTTCTAGCCACACCTGTCTACACTCCATGTTTACACAGTCTAGATATCATGTATTTATGCTTCTACCAAAACGATTTCTTCTTCCCATCAGTCGTTAATTGTTAATAATATCAGACCCGAAGATTGGCTGTACATCAGCTAACATTGCCAAACAGGCTAGTCTATCTACTCTACCGTAACCGTCAAAAGAATAGTAATTGTATTTAAAAAACCTATATCTCTTCATCCCTCAATTTTCTCAGTTGTTACAACATATTCCAGCTGTTCTCTTCTCATTACATGGGATTTCTGAAATCGTGGATTTCTGCATTAATCCTAGCACTAGTTGACAAATCAAGACTTATCTACCTTACGGATCACTAACACACACACACACACATACACACACACACATACACACACACACGAGTACACTTTTCTCCAAGCAGACAAATGCGTTCGTCCTCGTGAAGAGTTCTGCCGCTGGATCGGGCAGTGAATACCCGACCACTCCTTTTAGGGCCTACCACAGACCCATCTCTGTAGACTAGTGCGTTCAAATCACTGCAGTTTTCAAAATTGAAGACAGTCACCTCTGCGTTGACAATATGAATACAAAAAAGAGAGGTAATTTGCAATATTAGAAAGGAACAATCATCATTTTTTGGCCATGTAATGAGAAGAAAAACAGCTGGAATATGTTGTAACAACTGGGAAAATTGAGGGATGAAGAGACAGAGGGAAGCACAGAGAAAAGATACCAGACAACTTAAGAGAATGGCTTGGCAGAAGGTCAACAACATAAATGATTAACGGTCAAGATCGTGAGTTTTGGAGGGACATGATCACCTACGCCAGCAGGCCCGGTACTTGATGATGATGACAATATTATTATGTTCTGTATATCTTATATCTAATATAACAGTGACAGAGAAAGCGTTCCTACGTTTGGGGGCACTCGTATTCATTTAAGGAACAATATCAGCTCCCTAATTTATTTAACAATATCCTTAGCCCGACCATATTTACCTCTCTTTAACCTATTGCCTGTATCTGCTTATGTTGTCTGATAAGTTGATGTTCCTGATCAGTGCTTATATTTAGGTATGTTCTTAGTACCATAACTATGTTCTCCAGTGTGTAAGCATCCAATAGCAAACACATTGCCATACACTAAGTGTATCATGTGCAACACAAAATAGTGCTACATTTTGCACCCTTTCACTTGTATCTAAATACGTCTCACTAGTAGTGAGGATGACCATGGTATATTCAATAATCGAGAGGTCTAACCTCTAATGCTGAAGTACAAAAAAAAAACAGTGATACTAGAAGCTGCCGTGACTCTCATAGTCCACAATGCCTTGTGAGCTTTAGATATACCACATGTCCAATATCCCCATTAAGCACAAGCTTTGATCTTTTTTCACTTCTAAACATGCCACTATTTTGGGTCTACTCACCTTATGTAATTTCCTATGCCGCTTATCTGAAGCTCCTACCGCCCATGTTTTCTCTTCTTTAAACAATTATTTTTAAAAAAAAAATGGAAAATCTGGTTAAGTCTCTCACACATCAGATCACTTTCAATGGTGTGTAATCTCCACCACCAATGCCCGCCTTTCTAGGCGTGTCTGGCAAAACAGCAAACTGACAATTAAAACAAAAGTCGCAGTGTACAATGCCTGCATAATTAGTATCCTCCTGTATGGCAGCGAATCTTGGACAACCTATGTAAAGCAGGAGAGAAGGCTAAATGCATTCCATATGCGTGTCTATGCCATATTCTTGGTATCACCTGGATTGATAAAGTGACAAACGTGGAGGTCATGACTTGTACAGGCCTCCCGAATATCTACACGCTCCGCAAACAACGTAGGTCACGCTGGCTTGGCCATGTACACCGTATGAAAGATGGCGGCATACCGAAAGATATATTCTACGGACAACTGGCAGATGGTAACAAAACTAGGGGGCGTTCAAAACTTCAATCTGTAGTTGTTTGTAAACGCGACATGAAGACTCTGAACATAAACCCTGCAGCATGGGAAGACACAGCTGCAGACCGCAATCTCTGGAAACACACTCTAAAGGTTCACCTCAAACAAGAAGCTGACAGATTCATAGAGAAAGAGAATACACAGCGAAAGAAAAGAAAAGAAAAATAACATTTCTAGGGGCGCTGAACAATTCATAGTCAACTATGACTGACGGAGGCTACTACTAGTCTCCACGATTACAGGTGCACATATTTTATCATTTCTAAAATGTTTGATAACATTCCAATATGTGTCACAGAAAGTAATGTTAAAATAAAGACTCGATCTAAAGCAGTTTAGTTATTCATAATGTTGGTAGAGTGTAGTAGTCACCAGAAGGTTACACGAATATCCTGCTAGCACAAATACCGATTTTATTCATATCGTATTTTAGCGAAATAAGTGAATATAGAGTAAAGCGAAATATGTAATTTCTTTGTTTGTTGTTCTCGTTTTTAAAGAAGGCGGCTTGTAGGCCGCAACGTCAGTAATTTGTTGTATTCCTGTTTTTTTGTAAAGCTGTCACTAAACCGTGTAATAGTGTCGTTATATTACTGGCTCCCTGAAATACGTAATGTTATTGTATTACTACAGGTGACAATTGTCACACATACCGGATGCTGAAGCTGACTTATGTTATCCACATCGATGTGTAAAATCCCTGTAGTTGATGACTGGCCGATACAATATGGGTTCCATTCTTACACGTTACGTGCTTCTTTACTGTTGAAGCCATATAAAACAAAGGATGTTAGATTTAATTGTGTAATAGATGACTTCAGCAGCTTATTTGTTTATGCTGACGGCATCTATTACACACAATCAAAAGGCTAACAAATTCGGACGGCATTCATTACGTCATAGATCACTGCCTTTGTTAGTATAGCACTTTATCTGTTATCTACAATTGCTTAAAATGCAACTCATTATATTTCTAAGGATTTAATTCAAGGCATAGTCGAAGCAAGAGACAAGGTAGGTGGAATGTGTACACACATACTTAAAGAATAATTATATATATATATATTTAAATCGAAGGTTATGGGAGTCATCATCATCATTAAGTACCGGGCCTGCTGGCGTAGATGATCATGTCTCTCCACATCTTTCGATCTCGACAGTTATTTATCATTACTGTTTACCTTCTACCAAGCCATTTTATTAAGCTGTCTAGTATATGTTCTCTTTGATTCCTTCTATCTCTTCATCCCTCAATGTTCCTAGTTGTTACAATATATTCAAGTTGTTCTCTTCTCATTACATGACCAAAAAATGATGATTGCTTCTTCCGAATATTAGAAATTAGCTTTATTTTTGCTGTGGCCTCTTTCAGAACGTTTTTATTACTCTTCTTAGCTGTCCATGGTATTCTCAACATTCTTCTGTAAAACCACATTTCTACATATTCCAGTGATTTTCTTGTCTGTTGTCCTATTGTCCATGATTCACATCCATGTGTTAAGACTGGCTCTACATAACATTTAAGAACTCTTTTTCTGGTTTCTATTGTCAAAAACGGATTTCATAGTATCTTTCCTATTTTTTTTGGAAAGCTGCTTTTGCCTGAGCCATTCTGCATCTCACCTCTGTTGTACATATTCCGTATGAGGTTAACAAAGTTCCCAAATATTTAAATGCATTTACCTGTTTTAATATTGTTCAACTTATCTTTATGTTCCATTGAGTTGACGTCTTTTTCTTTGTTGTTACCATTACTTCTGTCATTCTGTTGTTAAGGCTAGGTCCTTTATTTTTGCTTTCTTTCACTATAATGTCCAACATTTCTTGTAACTCATTTTCTCTCTTAACGATTAAGACTGTATCATCAGCATACCTTAGATTGATTATTTATATTTTGACCTCCGATTGTTATTCCAGGCATGCCGCATATGGATCTTATAATAATCTCAATAATAAATATTAAACAAATCTGGTGACAGCACACTACCTTGCCTAACACCCTGTTTTATTTATTGACACATTCCCAATTAGTTTCCAGTTCTTATGGTTGGTGTTTGTTGCCAGTTCATTTTCTTTATTAGTCTTAGATCTTTGCTGTCTACGTTTATGCTTTCTAAAATGTTGATTATTTCTTGGTGCTTTACTTTGTCAAATGCTTTGGTATAATCTATGAAACATAGGTATAGATCTGTTTTCACCTCTATGGATCGTTTTACTAAAGATCTTATGATGTATATGCCATTGCTTGTTTCTTTATCTCTAACAAAACCAAACTGTTCATCACTAATTTCTGAACTGAATTTGTTGAAGAAAATATTATGGGAGTACACACAGAGTAAAAATATGGAGGGAAGGTCCTTAAGGCAATAGACAGCGCTAACCATCTTTCTGGTAACCTCTGCATATTCTTCCAATTTCGAACGTAGTATTGGCCTTGTCCCTTCCTCAGAAAATTCTTGAAAAGAATTTAAGAAGGTGGTGGTGTGACTGGGTAAAACACTCTTTCCATAGTATGTGCACAATACTTAGTATTCATAGTAAATAATGAAGAAAGCATGAAATGAAAACGGAAAACACTTGATCATTGGGCCTGACATGTCCATTCTGTGGTCCAGTGTGTTTATTAAACATTGGTAAAATCAGCCACGAGATACTGTTCCTCAAAAACAAGACCTCCACAAACAAGTACACAATAGCTTCCGCTAAACAGTTTGTCAAGATGAAAAGTGCCATACATTTATACTTGTATATCGTAAAACATTAATATTTTACCATACTACTGACTTATCACGATCTCTTGCTACCAATTGGATGTCATGAAAATAAAGGATATCCACACACACACACACACACACACACACAAACACACACACTCACACACACATATATACATATCCTTCTTTCGTTCATTAAGGAAATTGTATAAAAAATCGTATCACTATTCCAGTTCTCTGATCGCTTTGAGAACACTGAAAAAGATCGTTTGGAGAAAAGGGAACATCACAATCTATGTGATGTTCATCTGTAGAGACTCTTAACGAAAAACGACTATGGCAAGCAGTCGTATATTCTTCAACTGCCTACACAGATAGTAATGATTGTGTAAATAATATACTGCAGATTGGAAAGATAACACGCCATGTAAGTTTCATGATCTGTGTAGATGTGTTGCATTAGAAATGTATTGTAGCATACAACAGTGAGCAATTAGTAAACATAACGATCTTCTTGCTTCTGTGAACAGACGCGAAGTGATGTGTACGTTTACGATGGCTTCTTTTAGGTCTAGTAATGTATTGCTTCTTTTACTTGTAATTTGTGATATGAACTATAAAAACGATAACCATCACCAGCATCATCTTGTGCCTTAATGGTTGGCGTAGGCGATCATGTCCTTCCACAATCCTCTACATACAGTGCATCGTATATGTTATTGAGTTATTTGCGGGTTATCATCATTGCACTCCGAACATGTCCATAGGTGCTCAGATCCCCTCCTAAGCAATTCCCTCAGTGTCCAGTGCCTGACGACTCCAGTTCTATGTTGGTTGATAAGTCTTCTTACACGGCCACTAAGTGTCTCATTTCTGGCTGTGCCCAACTCAACTCCCATTTCCATCATCCGAAGAAGTGGCGTGGATCTGTGTTTGTCGAAGTCCTGTGCTCTTCACACATCTCGGAGGGCATTGATGATGTCCGCCCGATCCATTGGTTGCCCGTCCTCAACGACAGCGCAGCTAACCAACCTGTCCGCCCTTTCATTTCCCCGTACTCCCGCATGTCCAGGGACAATGACAAAATTGACCTTACGTACATGCGTGGGTGTAGTCTTGTGACTCTAACCATTTGAATGCCTTGGTCACTGCCATCGCCTCCATTGTCATGCTACTCGTGGTCACGACGTATGCACCACTGTCTTCGTAGACTATTCTGCCTGCCGAGCATGCTGTAAATGCCCATGCACTTCTTTGGTGTCGTCTTACAGATCCGTCTGTATAGATGACTGCATCTTTATCATCGGTGTTATCGCAGATGAGACCGTTGACCTCAGCATTAACCACGACCGGTTAATATCGAATATTGTCTTGCTGTTGATTGTTTTCCATGCGAAGCCATCCTGTATTTTCTCTCTTTTTCGCCCACGATCTCTCTTTCCTTTTATTTTGCCAGTTATAACCACGTATTCCAACTTTCTTCTTCTCATGGTGTGCACAACAAATAGTGATTATTTCTTTCGGATGTTTTTTAGGAGTTCCTATTTTGTGTTGGCCTCTTTGATAATTTCTCTATTTGTCTTTTTAGTTGTCCAGCGAACTTTCAACATTCTTCTAAGAAATTCCATCTCAGTCGCCTCTAATAGTCTTTTCATTTGTTTGCCTATGATTCGCTTCAATAGATCAGAATTTGTTCTATATAGCACCGATGAAATATCTTTCTCACTTCTTTTGACATAGATTTGTTGCATAATATATTTTTCATTTTCTGAAATGCTATTTTGGCCTGAGCTATGCTGATTTTTATTTATGTGGTGCAGCTTCCATTTGATGCTATAATGTGCCCAAGTATTTGAAACGCTACACTTGTTTCAAACTTGTCCTGTTAATTGTTATGCTGCATGCTGGTGATGATTGTTTCTTCGATACGACCATTATTTCTGGTTTCTTTCTAATCAGACTTAGACCTTACTTGTTGCTTTCTTTCACTATTATGTCTATCATTTCGTGTAGATCATTCTATGTCTCTGATATTAAGATTGTGTCATCCGGATTTCGCAAGTTATTTATGTTGTGACCGTTGACTTCAATTCATTTTTTTGTCTAATATTGATCTCATAATATGTTCGCTTTAATTTGAAAACAAATCCAGCGGCAGAACACAGCCTTATTAAAAGAAAAAAAAGATAGGCAAGGAAAAAACAGAATCAATTTTTTTTTTTTTTGTATCAGATATTCCGAACTTTAATCGTTAACTCTGTTATGTCTGTTACAATTTATCAAAGTATTTAAAATGACCAAGAACTTTTCCAAAAGTATCGGCCTACTCGCCAGGCATCCTCTCTATTTGTAGCAGTTGCTAGTTTTCCATACTGACTACACTGTGAATGATTTGATCTCAAAGTCACACCAATGTTACTGTTCCTTCATCGTGCTGCTGGTTGTGTGACTATATATATATTACACTTTATTTTTGTCGCTATCCAGTGAGCAATGCAACAGCGCCTAACCCACTCATCTCATCTAATATATATATATATATATATATATATATATATATATATATATATATTTTTTTTTTTTTTTTTTTTTTTTCAGAGCCAAGTGTTGTTCTATTTTCTAAATATTATATTCTATACGAATGATTTTTTGAACATAATTATGAAAACTTGTTCTCTCTCTTTTTTTTTTAACCAAAGACAATGACGCTTTGTATGAAATAGTTTCCTTAAAGTGATCATAATAATCATGGTGAAACTTGAAACACTTGATTTGTGCTGACTGTAAAATGAACAATTATAACAACTCTTATATTATGTTTTGCTAAACCTGCTGGGGCGATAAACAAGAGATGATGACGGGAAATGAAGTTAAAAATTCATTTGGAGAGAATCGTTTAGTTTTGACTCTTTAAAAAACCCGAAAGACAGGGGCGCTTACTATCTACCTATTGTTCATTAAATACATGAACTTTATATTCACGTTAGCCAACCCATCGGAGACAGATAAGATCATCGAGCTTCTATTTGTAGATGATCATGCTCTAAAACATGAAAAAAAATTAAAGACCTGCAAAAACTCTTAAATAGACTCAACAGCGCAGGCACAAAATACAACAACAAAAATCAATGTTAATAAAACAGAAGCCATGAATATTGAAAAAAAAAGGAAACAGAACATCAACATAACTATGGATTAACTGGTTGGTCTGGAAGCAAGAAGCTGGTCGGTTGGTCGGTCGATCGAGAGAGAGAAAGAGAAAGAGAGAGAGAGAGAGAGAGAGAGAGAGAGAAAGAGAGAGAGAGAGAGAGAGAGAGAGAGAGATGTTTTGAGCTAAAATCCTGACTTAGCCAGTGGCGTTTTTTTATTTGTTGATTTATCTCTGCGGCAACCACAATTGGTCTCAGCAGCGAGGCCTGGCTTGAAACGTCAATTACTCACTGACGGAAAAAAAATATATATGAGTACCTCGAGGACGAGATTATTTGCCTGTATGGCAAGGGATCCCTGTGCACACAGCTGCTAGGTAATAACGGATTAACACGCAGAATTCATTTCCTTCTATATAAGGACTTCTTTTAAGGCGAAACCTGGCGAGCGCAAAAAAAATAAGAAAAAAAAACATAATCAAAGTCATCTCCAAAGCCAGAGAACAGTAAGCGGAATTAGTAACGACACTCTTTAATTTACTAGATATATGAGAACATATTTCCTCAACCCTTCTAGCGACTGTCTGTTTTGATAGTGGAACGCTCTCAAAATGACTGGCAATTTTTTTTCCCCCAAATGCATGCGCCATGTTAGTAGAACAGCGCTTTACGAAGTCACCGTCACATGATGCATTTTTTTTTATCTTGCTACCTCTGCGCTTACAACAAACGATGCCATTAAGAAACTTGTTTTTTTTTTATTCTTAATATAGTAAAAACAGATTTCTGAGCACTAATCTTTTTTCTTAAAATCGCACACAAATGTAGAACGTATTGTACCATTGTAGTCCTTGTATTTAGCGGCGTGGTGCTGTGTGTAATGCACTTTAAGTTTATACTCTTTATTTACAGACAACACTTGCAAACACACAACGCACCGCAGTTTGCTATCCTTATTGTTGATAAATAAAAAATCATGTTCAGATTTCTCATTAAAAAATATGATTTTTTTTCATTTAATTTACGTTTATTGCTCATATAAACTTAGTTACCGCGACCGAAGAAACAGATAATGAAAACAGATTACAACAATAGCACTGTTTCCTTTTAAAAATGGAACTGTTGACTGTAACTCGACAAAATCAAAATGATTAGATCGGATATCAGATATATAATTTTGACTGATGAAAAGATGATTGGAGAGAAAGAAACTGAAAGTAAAATAATTGTTGGGTGATTGTGTTGGGGAGGAGGAGGTGGGTGACTAACAGTATTTCTTGGCGAAAACGGTTTGAACTCGTCGAACCGAGAGTCGGTTCTAGAACCATTCGTCTGCTTCTTTCTTTGTTTCAGTCGATCGCAGGATGATCAAACGGAAAAAAGGATGGGTCGGAAATGACTGGAAGGCGACGTTAAGCTAACTACTAGAGTGTTCCGAGTGTTAAACATAGGTCTACTTGTACTATTATTCTTCTTTGATTTACCTCGGATGTTTCCATCAATAATTATACATTATTTTAAACAAACTACTAGGGAATATTTTAGTTAGCATTCTCCACGGTAGAAGTTAATGTAACAAATGTTAAATCAATTTTACCCAGCACATTTTGCTCAATGCAACCTGATTTTATTTTTTATCCGCCGCGGGCCAAAAAAAGGACGTCGCGGGCCACAAGTGACCCGCGGGCACCTTATTGGTCATACTTGGTGTATATGCTTATCTGTGAAATTTGTTAGAAACTCACAGCTGGTAAAGAAAGCAGAAGTTTGGGTTTTAATCTCCGGTGCATCTTTCGTGATGTAACACACATGTGGTAACACGTCTAGCTCTTCTCATTATAGTGACCTTCATAATAGTAATGACCGCTGACATCATCTTGTGTTTTTCTTATCACATCCGCATTCATTTCGCTGTCATGAACATTCTCGTAACATATAGGTGACATTTTGATCCCAAGATGCGTTAATTTAGCTTTCCTCTTCCTTTAAATATACTAAATCTTTCATTGTTCAAATTTAATTATTATGTTAATTTTTACCACTATTTGATATCTAATTTTTGTGATTAAACTTCTCTAAATTTAGTGAAACACTCTTTTAATCCCGCAAAATCAGCATCACAAGACTTTAAGGCGTCTTAATCTTGACACGTAATCAAACAGCTAAATCATTCTTCTTCACTATGTGGGGTACAACATGGGTTTATCGTATTGTTGTGTGTGCATGCTGCATGGTGTCAATGGTTCGGGTTGCCTAAAATATTGTGTCCAAATGTTGATTGTTCATAGTGTCTTTTACATATTCGAATGCCGTGATGCACATTATTTATGTTCTTATGTCCATAAACGTATATATATCTCACTATTTTCTCAGAATAAAAAGATCGTTAATAAAAATGAGAAAGTAAGTGACACGATAAAAAATAAAAGCCCGTTTGACCATAATGAAGAAATGAGACCATATTTATGAGTAAATATACGTATTGTTTGTTCTATCAGGTCTCTGCGTGTGCCAGTGATTTATAATTTACAGTGTCTATTAAACGCGTACATTGCACAATAGATTGACTACTTTTCCTACTTGATGAGTTCATGCAAGAACAATAGTTCTAGTCTATCTTTGAGTTGGATTATTCCCACAGTTGCTACAAAGACATATCCAGCTATTTCTCATCGAAAGCCGGTGGAACAGACTCTCATGGCAGTATTATAACGTTCTGATATCCGTGAGCAACGTATAAAGAAATCAGGCCCACTGTGAGTCAATCATTAACGGTAACTTTATAGAACTGGATTTTATCAGTCAGTTGGTGATTAACATTCTATCTATTTTCTTTTTGTTTTACAGATTAGCCGCATTTCGTATATATCTTTCTGAAGAGAAAACATTGAATATTCGTCACTTAGAATTATATAACGACAGTGCTGTTTTTATTTTTAATGACAGCCACGTGAGTATTGCGGGGACTCATCTAAATCTTGGACCGTATGTAGATGAGTCCGAAACATCCGAATTTACAGAATTGAAGCGATCTTTAAAAAATAAGATGCCAACAGAAGGTTATCTGAGTGCTCATTGGATTTTCTACAATCGGCCTGTTATAGGGTTGTTTGTGTGTCTTTGTATATCATCATCAACAAGTACATGGTCTGGTGGCATAGATGATCATGTTTCTCCACAATTTTCAATCTCGGCAGCTATTTATCATTTCTTTTGTTGACCTTCTGCCAGGCCATTCTCTTAAGCAGTCTGGTATTTTTTTTCTCTTAGCTTGCCTCGATCTCTTCATCCCTCAACTTTTCCAGTGTTACAATATATTCCAGTTGTTCTCTTCTCATTACAAGGCCAAAAAATTATGATTGTTTCTTCCTAATATATTAATTTTTTTAATATTTTTGATTTGACCTCTTTCAGAACGTTTCCATTACTCTTCTTAGCTGTCTGTGGTATTCTCAATATTCTTCTGTAAAACCACATTCCTACAGACTCCAGTGATTTTCTTGGCTGTTGTTCTATTGTCCATGATTCACATCCATATGTTAAAACTTGCTCTACATAACATTTAAGAACTCTTTTTTTCTGGTTTATATTGTCAACAATGGATTGCATAGTATCTTCCTCGTTTTTTGGAAATCTGCTTTTGCCTGATCCAATCTGCATCTCACCTCTGTTGTATATCTTCCGTCTGAGGTTAACAAAGTTCCCATATATTTTAATTCATTTACCTGTTTTAATATTGTTACACATGTCTTTATTTTGCACTGAGGTGATGTCTTTTTCTTTGCTGTTACCATTACTACTGTCTTTTTGATATTAAGGCTGGCTGGGTCCTTTATTTTTTTGCTTTCTTTCACTATATTATCTAACATTTCTTGTAACTAATTTCACTCTTAGCGATTAATACTGTATCATCAGCATACATTATATTAATTATATTATGACCTCCAAAGTCTCATAGTACCATTCACATATTGATTAGTTCCTGAAAATAACCCTAAAATAGCAATATTCTTTCTGTAACCATTTTGATGATTGTAGTACACTTAACAAGTGATGTCCTTGAATAAAAAATGTAAAATTAAGAAAATGAAAATAAGTACTGAAAAAATAAGTTATAGAAATAGGAAGATGAAAGAAGACATTAAACACAGCTATAGCACACACCTTTATAAAACAAGTAAACAACATTCTCTGAAGATAGTGAAATCGGTAAAGAAATAGACATACGATGCAATAAGGCAAACCAAGTATTGGAAAAGCAAACCCTTACAAGTAAAAAAAAAAAGTAAAGTACCCCTGTCACGCCAAGTGGCGTATAGGGAAATATGGTGATAGTGACCCTATATTTTACAGACCTTCAGCACATGATTTTTGGGGTAATGTGGTCAGTATTACGCGCGTGCTGCTTTACTTTCCCAGAAAAAAATTCGGTACCCATTTAAGGCTGGGTGAACCCGGACGCCGTCGGTTGGACGAACCCTACCGCTTGTCCGTGGTAGTCCAGTTCACTAACCACTGAGCTATCGCGACTCCCAAACCCTTATACTTTAAAAAAAAAACAATACATATTGCAACCAGGAAAAATCTTATACTGAGTATATTCATTCCAACATTGTGATGTCAATGCCAAACATGGTCATTTACGTCTAGGCACAAAAGAAAGCTTGTCACGACAGAGATGCGATATCTGAGAAAAGCGCTTCAAGTACCCAGAGAAAAAAATCAGAAATAACATAATAGGAGAAAGAATTGGCATTGAGCTAATACTAATCTACATACAGAGACAACAGATACACGGGTTTGTCCATCTAGAAAGAACGATGTGTGGTTCCTTACCACACAACGCATATATATGTATATACATATATTTCTCGCGAACAAGACTCAATCAGAGTAGGATTCCATACTTTTTCATGAAGTCAGCTGTTTGTTTAAGGACAACGCATTTATAAAACGACGAGAAGGTAGAAGAGCAAGAGACTGACCCAGAGTAAGATGAACAGGCATCATCAAAGTGCAATGCAATAACATGGGCTGGTAATGATTGAATCCTCCAGCATAAACCATATTTATGTATCTCCCTCGACACCCGAAAGAGTATAAGTGGAAGTGAAGAAAAAAAGAGGTGGTACACTTGACGATATAAATACATTATTCCCGATATTTCACATAATAACGTCCTTGTGACATGTAACTAAGTTTAATATGACATTCCTTAATCTTGTCTCACAAGATCTCCCCTTGCAAACCATATATTCTTATTCTGATACTATTTCATGCAGAATGGTTGGGGCAGATCCAGTAGATCATGTCAGTTTTCGTTGTAGAGTGATCCCGAATAGACAAGCAGTAAACTAATTGAATATTGCAAAATGCTAAACAAGTGCGCAATCTCTCAACCTGACTATGCACTGATTTCTAATTAAGACACATTTATCAACGATGATTATTTAAAAGTCATGATCCGACTGATGAGACTTCCAGCATGTTATATTTTTATGTCAACAAAAAAGTGATAAAGGTAATCACCGGTAAAATTATACATGTATCAAAGAGTGGCGAAATAAAGTGTTATAGTACTATTCCACATCTATTCAAAGCCAGTAATCTGCATTCTTCATCATTACTTGTTTTCAACTTACCGAGGAAGGTGTCAATTTAATTTTTATCGAGATGAGACATTTAAATTTTCTCATCATTGAATTACCCGAATCCTAAAAAGAAGATTTGAGATTCGAAAACTCGAATCTTTGCGCTTGTGTGTGTGTGTGTGTTTTTGTGTGTGTGTGTGTGTGTTTTAAATCGTTCTATTCTTAACCTTAAAGAAATTGGCAAAGCTTTGGAAAAAAATTATTGCAAAAGTAGCCTTCACTTACCAAATAACGGCGAATGTTGCAATTACGATGATACAGTTCTACTCATTTTGTGTAAATTTATGTTGAGAAAAGTGGAAATGAATCTGACGTTTCAAGAGTTTAAATTTTGTGCTTCATTCGATACATGCACATTCTAATTGTATCGTTGTCTTTATCTTGATATTATAAGCATTCGTGAGCCTTTTAACATTCGGCTTTTGGATTAGCTGACACCCAGAATTCGTCCCGTTTCTATTCCCCCTCAGTTTTATGGAACGCTAATCTCTGATAGAACTCACATTTAAAGCTAGCTATTTCATCTTGCTGATCCAACTCAGAATATTCAATAAGTAAAAATAGTTGTGTTCATAAATACCTTCTCTTAAACTAAATTCCGTATGTGTTCTTAGATTTTTAAGAAGCATTTCGCAATACAACAGGTAAGTTATATGTTCTAGCGATGACGTAACTATATATATGTATATATATATATATATATATATATATATATATATATATATATAGAATCAAAGGCATTGTCACTGTATCACTTGATTTATATATTTTATTGCTAGTTCTGCAATGAACTGATTAAAGACACAACGATATGAAGAGGTTGAAATGCCATCATTGAAAATGCAAATAACAAGTTATGATATGATATATATGTCACTGACGTGTCATAGTGATAGAAAGAGTAAGAATATATCAACGACAAAATGGAATTCAACAATATACATAATAAGTTCGCATCAGTACTGCAGCTGAGAATAATAAAATGTTCAGGTCTTCTCAATATTCCTGCAGAGTTTATAAACAGGAAGACAAAACCATCATCGTCAAATAACGTGCCTGATGGTGTAGGTGATCCTGCTTCTCCACAACTTTCCATCTCGATAGCTATTTATCATTTATGTTGTCAATTCTTATCTCTTCGTCCGTCGATTTGTACAGTCGTTGCTATATATTCCAACTGTTTACTTCTCATTACATGGCCAAAACACGATTATTGTTTCTTACTAATATTGGATGTTTGCTCTTGTTTCGCTTTGGCCTCTTTCAGAAAGTGTTCAACACCCTTCTTAATTGTTCATGATATTCTCAACATTCTTCTGTATAAAACAACAACAAATAATAATAAAACACTTTAACAGTATCTAATGATTTTCTGTAAAATCTATCTAAAAACTTGCTACAGCCATCCAGTGATTATCTTGTTTTCTGACCTATTGTCCATAATTCATATCCATATATTAAGACTGGCTCTACATAACATTTAAGTTCTATTTTTCCTGCTTCTGTTTTTTTCATAAATGGATTCCACAATATCTTCCTCATTTTATGGAAAGCTGCTTTTGCCTGATCTATACTGCATCTCACCTCTGTTGTACATCTACCAGCAGGTTAACAATGTTCCCAGATATTTAAATCCATGTATTTCTATTAATAGAGTTTCACTTGTCTTTTTTGTGCACTTTGTGTTGTTTTTCTATTTGGTGTTAACATTACTTCTGCCTTTTTGCTGTTCAGGCTGAGTCCTTTATTTTTGCTTTTATTACTATAATTTCTAGCATTTCTTGAAACTCATTTTCAAATAATGTCACTATACATATTAAACAATCCTGGTGACAGCACACAACCTTGCCTAACACCTTGATTTCTTTGTTTAAACAGTCCCAATTGATTTCCAGCTCGTAGTACACTGTTTGTTGCCAGTACATGTTCTTTATTAGTCTTACATCGTTACTATCTATGTTTAATTCTTTTAAATCTGTATTATTTCTTCGTGATTTGACTAAACATAACCATAATCATAACAGCCTTGTATAACGTAATTGTCCTTTTTTTGCTGAAACCATTACCTCTGTCGTTTTGCTGTCGATACTGCGATTTTTATACTTACTTTATGCGTGACGTGTATAGACTACTTTCTATAAGTCTTTTTTTTTCGTTTGTCAGTTTTTACGTCTGACGACTAGAGACCTTACCTATGGACTAGGAACGGAATTTTACGTTTTAATCAATTCTTTTACCTGGTCAGAATGAATCCTCACCAATCACCATCAAAGCCGTTCTTCTCGACAATGCATTTAAAAAGACCAAGAGGAAGACCTAGAAGAATATGGATAGATGCAGTGATAGAGACATGTAACAACACAGGGAAATCACTAATTCAGACAGTTCGAGCAGCTCAAGAACGACAAATGATATAACCATGACACCTGTTCGGTACCTGTGAGAAAGAGAAAAGAGGAAAACAAAGAAAGAAGAATCCATTTTTCCCTGGCAGCCGTGTACACAGGGGTCCTTCGCCGCACAGGCAGATAACTCCGACTTCGGAGGTACTCATATTTTTTCCGTAGATGAGTAACTGACGTTTCGTTTTTTTTTTTCGCTGCTGAGACCACTGGTGGTTGCCGCAGAGGGAAAATAACTCATTTCTCATAATAACGAACTTCTACACTTAATTAAGATAATGTCATCTACAACTGTCAACCTCAATATGTTTATTTTAAGGCCACGAACTGATATTTTCGATATATATGGTATACATCGTAGTATAATGTTACTGTGTACAACGATGTTATACATCTTAGTATCATTTTATAATGCATATTAAATTCATCCGACGATGATGCAGTATAAAATAAACAATTTATTCAATATTATATTAACAATGGCATATAATATAATTTAAATATTTGGAAACTTTGTTAACCTCAGACGGAAGATGTACAAAAGAGGTGAGATGCAGAATGGCTCAGGCAAAAGCAGCTTTCCAGAAAATGAGAAAAATACTGTGCAATCCATTTTTGACAATAGAAACAAGAAAAAGAGTTCTTAAATGTTACGTAGAGCCAATCTTCACATATGGATGTGAGTCATGGACAACAGACAAGAAAATCACTGGACTCTGTAGAGAGGTAAAGGCATCAAGATGCACCAAGATGCGTAGAGATGCGAAGCTGCTGTAAAGCTGATGATAATGGCGATACTAAAAAAAAAGAAGTAGAAAAGTGGTATGGTGACAGCTTTACGTGGTAATGGACGAAACAAAAGTCGACGTTTCGGCCAACTAGGCCTTCATCTCGACGAACAACAAACACAAAAATTATATATAACGATATATTAACAAATCTAACTACATGGCAATAATATGCTAGATACTAAAGAGAGGAAAAATAAAAAGAGGAAAAATAAATTGGTCACTTCCCTGTGTTCCTGAGCTGGGTCAGTCTCGAAATGGACTGAATTGATACGACAGGGCCGATATAAATCTCTCTGACCAGGAAGTCAGGTGAGAAGACGGAAAGGAAGGGTTCTAAAAATATGGGGAGGTGGGTACAGGATATGTGTAAACTATGCACGTCTAACTCTGTGTATACAACCCGAACCGATGTGTAAACATAAGTATGTGTATGTAACAATGCATGCGTAGAAGCATAAATCGGCACATATATTGCCGCAAGGCCCACCAAAGAAAAACCCAAAGGAGCCCAAATGTGCCAATACATGTGCAGACAAATGTATCAAAATATACTTATTAAGTAGCGCATGGAGGTATGAAATATGTAGTGGGTGTCCTATGAGTATGAGAGTGATATGTTCATACCTTGGGGGGACAACGAACCCAATTGGGCAATAAGGCGATTCTCAAGGGCGAACCTGCTGCGATTGCTAGAGTGACATGAGACAATGCCAGTAACTTGCATGTCGAGTTTACCACTATGTCCAGGGGAGTTGAAATGGGTAGACACCGGGCTGCCAGTCTTTTGCTCAACATCACGAAGATGCTCACACAATCTTTCACTCAAGCGTCGTCCACTTTCACCCACATACGACATCTGGCAGTGCTTGCATATTATGGTGTAGATGATATTCCGCGACACACAAGTGAACCCCTCCTTGATGTCAAATCGCTTATTAGGGAATAAGACCGAATCGGTGCAAAGCACGTAGTCACAAGTTCTGCAAACTCGACGTCCACAAGGAACAGTACCAAGGTGTTTGTGTTTTGAGCGGGGGAGGCGGCTAGTGACAAGAATGTCTCTCAGACTCTTGTCACGTTTGAAGGCGACCAATGGAGGATCACTGAAAAGTAGGCGGGTAGTAGGATCTGAGTGGAGAATGGAGCGATACCGGTTAAGGATCCTCACCGCAGCCAAGTTATGGGGGTGGTAGGTGAGGGTAAATATGGTCCTGTCAGAGGAACGGCGGGTGGATGGGGTGAGTGCCACCGAACGGGGATCGAGAGCTCTCTTAAAGGCAGATTGGAGAACCGAATCAGGATAGAGACGACGCCTAAAGAAATTTAACATCAGGTGGGCCTGTTGAAGAAAATCGTGATCATCCTGGCAGATACGACGAAGTCGTAATAATTGAGAATATGGAATGGAATCTCTGCAGTGAGATGGATGAGACGAGGTGTAGAGTAGATAACAGTGGGCGTCCGTGGGTTTATAGAAGACGGAAGTGTGGAGGCTGGAGGTAACAAGGGAGACGACTAGATCAAGAAAAGTGACGGACGAGGTAGAGATATAAGATGTAATCTTGATGGATTTGTGAAAGTTGCCAATGTAGTCGATTAACCTGGAGATGTCATCTTCCGGCAAGTCAGTCAGTCCAAAGACAGCATCGATGTACCGGAGGTATTTAATGGGCTGGGGGCCACGGTATGAATTCAGTATTTGATGTTCAAGGTAACCCATGAACAGGCAAGCATAACTAGGACCCATCTTGTTTCCCATTGCTACACCACTGACCTGGTCATAGAATTGGCCATTGAATTCGAAAGTATTGAGTTTGAGAACAAGTTCAGTGAGACGGAGGAGAGTAGAAGTATCCACGGATGGATGTTTTCTTGGTCAAGAAAGAATTTAAGAGCTATAAGGCCATCAGCATGAGGGATAGAGGTATACAGAGAGCATACGTCCAGGACGAAAAGTCGGTAGGAGCGTTCCGGGGTAAGGGAAAGAGAAGAGAAGATAGTGAGAGCATGATTAGTGTCCTTGACGTAGGTGGGAAGGGATGTCACTATGGGTTGGAAAATGCTGTCGAGATAGTCGGATATATGTTCTGTAGGACAACTACATGCTGAAACAATGGGGCGACCAGGGTTATTAGGCTTGTGGATTTTAGGAAGCATGTAGAAGGAAGGTTTGCCTAGAGCACTGTCTGGGATGATGAGACGGGACGCGCTAGGAGGAAGGGATTATCGTTGATAAGCTGTTTGATGGTTGTGCGAACGTTCTCATTGTTGTTAGTAGTGGAATCACTAGGGCAAGGTTTATAGAACGTGGGGTCAGATAATTGTTTGACGCCTTCTTGGATGTATAAGTCTTTACGCCAGACTACCACAGCTCCTCCCTTATCAGCTGGTTTAATGACGATATCCTCCCGATTACGGAGATTGGAGAGGGCTCGAAATTCGGCGGGAGTTAAATTGGAACGAGGTACCCGGCGAATGGGGAGTTGCTCGATCTCCCAAAGAGTAACCTGTGTGTATAAGTCGAGAGCCCTTGAGGCAAGAGAATGCGGTGTCCAATCTAATTTACGTGAATGAAAGCGAGAAAATGCATCAACATCAGTGGAGGATGAGGCGTCCGATTTCCCGCAGTGAAAGTATTCTAAAAGCATGCGTCTGTGGAGATCATGGACATCCCTTAGAAGACTGTGACGGTCACTAGTAGGGCGCACAGGGACAAATTGTAACCCTTTAGAGAGAACTGCGCGTTCGTTATCCGATACTGTGAGGTCCTTAGGAATACAGATGACGCGAGAATGGTGGTCAAGAGGAGGTTGGGAGGGTGGTTGAGGTCGAAGGTCGGATATCTTCTTTTTGTGTTGAGAAGACATGAAGGTATAAAGCTGCCTGTTAAAGTTATGGATAGTTTCGCGAATAGGGTGATCGAAACTGATCGCTAGAGAACGAATTTGGGATATTAAAATTTCACGTCTATCGCGGCAGCTGTTAAGAAGCCTAGAGTGGTTCGCTAGAACTGCCTTAATCCGTTGGAAACCGCATCGCCTTTCTATGTTATCAAGATGACGCATCTCGCTGGCGTTAGGGGAGTGAATGAAAGGCTTAAATTTCGAGAGGAAACCGCGTGGGACAATTCTAAGTCTAAGGCAGTTGTGGAGAAAATTAACGTGACAGGTGAATCTAGTCAATTTATAGGTTGTGAAAGTGAGGTCTTTAGAGAGGGCAGCGATGTCCTGTGGTAGAAGTTGGAAGGCAGATAACGTGGACCAGCGGAGATGGTTACAGAACTGTTTCAGGGAAGGCATGTTAACTGATAAGAATGTTAGAGTAAAAAAAGACTGGATACCAGGCGGTCTAATGTGTGATGTGGAAATAACTATCGTGTAATAAGAACACTGTGATAATATTAGTACTGGTAGTATAAAAACAATGTGAACGATAATGGTCTGCAAATAAAGTATTTGTGTGTCTGTAGAGATGTGGTTTTACAGAAGAATATTGAGAATACCATGGACAGTTAAGAAGAGTAATGAAGAGGTTCTGAGAGAGGTCAAAGCAAAAAGAGACATAATTTCAAATATTAGGAAGAAACAATCATCATGTGTTTGCCATGTAATGAGAAGAGAACAACTTGAATATATTGTAACAACGGGAAAAATGAGGGACGAAGAGATAGAGGGAAGCAAATAGACAAAATAACAGACAGCTTAAGAGAATGGCTTGGCAGAAGGTCAACAACAGAAATGATAAATAGCTGCCGAGATCGAAAGTTGTGGAAAGACATGATCCTACGCCAGTAGGCCCTGTACTTGATGATGATGATAATATATATATATATATATATATATATATATATATATATATATATATATATATATATATATATATATATATGCATATAAAGACAAAACAAAAGAAGTTTAGGTACTCCTTTTGAATGCAACGCATCCACAATCCAGGAAATATCATTTTAGTGTGCGTTGACACTGTGATTTAATAATATATAATTCTAATGATATTTTGCTTGGAAATTAAAATATCATGTCCTGTTTACAGATTGATAGTCTTCTGATTAAGGTAAGTAATTTTATCTAGGAATCGTGATATTGTAGAAGTAGACAAGATTACATTTGAGTCCAACTCAAACATATCTGAACTGATTATTAATTATCATCATCATCATCATCATCATCATCATCATCATGTGCCATACAGGTTGGCGTATGCGATCATGTCTTCTACAATCTTCGATCGACAGTGCATCGTATCAGTTATGTTGTTGACTGTTTACCATGCCATGACACCAAGCTATCTAATAAGTTCTCTCTTTGTCGTCCACTTTCTCTCTTTCTTTTAATGTTGCCAGTTGTAACCAAGTATTCAAACTTTCCTCTTCTCATGATGTGCCCAAAAATGTTGATAGTTTCTTTCTGATTGTTTTAGGAGTTCCCTTTTGTGTTGGCCTCTTTGAGAATTTCTTTATTGGTGTTTTTAGCTGTCCGGGCAACTTTCAACATTCTTCTGAGAAATCCAATCTATGTGGCATCTAATCGTCTTTTCATTTGTTTGTCTACTGTCCATGATTCTCATCCATAGGTCGGAATTGGTACTATATAGCACAGATGAACTCTCTCATTTCTATTGACATAGATTTATTGCATAAAATATTTTTCAATTACTGTAATGCTATTTTGGCCATATATATTCTGTTTTTTATTTCTGTATTGCATCTCCCATCTGATTTTATTATTATTCCCAAGTATTTGACACGTTGCACTTGTTTCAAATTTGTCCTGATTATTTCAATGCTGCATGATGGTAATTATATATATATATATATATATATATATATATATATATATATATATATATAAATATATATATATATATATACAGTCATCCCTCGCTACTTCGCGGTTCATTTATTGCGGCATCAGTACATCTCGGATTGTTCAAACATTAAAAATTGAGGAATTATGTCGCGAAATTTGTCCACACGCTAGCAGAAGGCAGGGAGTGCCCACACAATTAAAAATCCACGTCTCTGATTGGCTACTAGGATCCCGCTATTTAATATCCCTCCCGACACGGGAATCTCGACAACGAAGCTGAAAAACGTAGCCTTATCTGGGAAAACCTGCAAAAGCTGTGCAACATTGCACGGACTCTGCAACAAAGTTGTTATAAGAATAAAAGAGTTCTAACAACATATTTACAGTATGTACACTTTAGTTACATCTACGTATGTTACATACACAAGTATCATATTTATACCATTTATACATTATTTTATGTATGTTATTTATACTATTAATATTTTATTTCCATGTTTGAAACGATTATTTAATGTTCTAATGATAGCATATGCACGTATATGGTTTCATATACACTTATTGATATTATACATACACAAAAAACGCATTAAAAATGAGAGGTGACACTACTTCGCGGTTTTTCACTTATCGCGGCCGGTTCTGGTCCCTATTAACCGCGATAACTTAGAGATTACTGTATAAATAACCTCATATAATTGCATTCTGCATTAATATTTTTTTAAAAATATCATTCTTACATGAAATGAAATTGTAATAAGAAATGAGTAGTCAACATTCCACGTGTGTATATACGATATACACCCTACACACCTACTGATATCCTAGCCAGTTATCTCAGACGTTATTTTATAAAGCGTACGACTGAGATTAGAATCAGTTAAAGGGAGATTATTGACGGAGAATATGATCAGATCAGATTTTCACTTGCCCTGATTTGTGCTTGCTCTTCTTGTAAAGCAATGTTTGCCGCATCTTTTATTATGTCCGTGACGACCTTTTAGAATATCAAAGATGTAATTGACGACGAGTCACTACAATAACTTTCTTGGAATCCATACGATTTATATAAACGCATTTAAATTATTTTCGCAATTTTTCCCACTTCCGATGTTTATGTTCTGCTTTCCTTGATGCATTGGACATTTATTTAAAGATGTTTAATTGGAAAAAAAAACGTATATTATGATTTTGTGAGACTGGTTTAACTACTTCAACATCTTTGTGTTGTCTGGGTAGCCGATTCTCATAAGTCTTATTCTATTTCTTCCACCCTTCATCATTTACCCTTCAGCCTTGTGTTGTGCTCGATCGTCTGCAAATAAAAGCTGGCTCTCCTTCTCTATTTCATATTGATTTCTTCAATTGCATATGTAGTCTATGTTAGTAACAAACATTGTCGGTGATAATATGTACCATTGTCTTATTTCGTTCTAACTCCAAAGTGATTATTGCAACCTGCTCTGTTCAGACTATATTGATATTTTTTTTTTATGTGTGTGATTCGTTCGCCAGCTTTTACCTCTGACGAAGTCCCTAGACACTAGTAACTGAATTGTATGTTTTAATCAATTTTTCACTTGTAACCGTGTGCCCTGAGGTCCTTCACTGCACTGGCAGATAACTCTGACTTCGGAGGTACTCATATTTTGTTCCGTTGATGAGTAATTGACGTTTCAAGCCAGGCCTTGCTGCTGAGACCATGATTGGTTGCCGCAGAGAGAAATCATATAAAAATCCCAACTGGTGCGGCCGGGATTTGAACCCACAACCTCTCGCCGGCGTTTTGCCTCCAGACCAACCTGTCCCCAAATATTAATGCAGAAAAGATATTATAGTTGAGCAAGAGTTTATTTTATAGGCTGCTTACATGTTAGCTTACTCCGTTCGTTCATATTATCTCTCATAATTGTTCTCTGTTTACTCTGACGAATGCTTTTTCTTTGTCTGTATGTATATTTTTTTTCACCTTCTTCGTTGCTAATGAAGGTCACATCATACATGTACTTCCTATAAATAATCGGACACTCGTTATACAGAGCTTCGCAACAGAAAGAAGTATGAGTATCCGTAGAGGACACCCGTCAAGCATGTGCTTTGCTCTTTTAGCTTCCATACACTCTAGTACCTATAATGTGACAGACCTAAGCTTATATCTCATGTTTTCCTTTGAACCGGAAGTTCACAATATGTTGCTCATATGTTCGTTAGGAGACTGATCTACATAAAATATTTCTAACATACTGTCAATTTGCAGTGATGTGCGTGTATGTCTCTGTATTTTTTTGTGTGAAAGCCTTCACGAAAAGGTGTTTTACGCCATCAGTAATCAAAAAGTATTACGTATCTCTACTCTCTGGTTACTAGAGTCGATGGTATTAATTCTGAATTGAAACGCAAGTTGAATTTGGAAATATGAAACGAAGTCTAAGGAAGATTGCATTATCCTGTAGAATGAAGACAAGTAGAAATAGTATTTAAAGAAGGCACTGGGTTCACACAGTAACAATCCCTTAATTTCCTTAGTAATCTTCATTATATAATTGGATCTTGAATCTGTACAGTATCAGCACATTTAAAACCATGTTTTCCGGCTAATATATCATAAGATAGGCACATTCATTTTATAACATATATGAATAATCATTATTAACATAATTTCATTCATGATATGACAGGAAACAGCCTGCGAGACAAAATCAGAAATGAAGAACTGAGAAAAAAGCTAGGATAAGCCCCCACCATAGAATACATAAAGAAACAACTGACAAAATGGTTTAGCCACGTGACAAGGCAGAGTGATCAAAACATAACACAACGAGCCTTCAATAAGTGTTGCGAGAACACCAGACCCGAGGGTCGACCACGAAAAAGATGAATCGATGGAATATTAGAAGCACTAATAATTGTTTCTCCATTTCTCTAGAAGAGAAAAAGACCGCACATATTATATCTCCCCTCGACCATGAAAGGCAAATGAAGAAGGAAAGAGGAATTGCATTCAAGGAAGTCAGAAACTAGCGCTTTACCTTTGGAACAAATTAAATATTTTAGAAGTAGTATTCTCATATATCACTTTATCTACTATATTAGTCTCGTAACAAGGACGTCCACAACAATAGTACTATATTGATATAGTTTCTGAAATAAATTAATTTCCTTAATTTCACATGCTAAACCAACATTGTAATATGCACAATACACATGTATTAGAATGTATGTGTATGCTTCCAAGTGCAGTTACCACAAGTGATCTACTCATGAATGTCGATAATTCAATGAGCTGTTAGTTCATAAATTCCTAGCGATATTACTATTATGTCATAGTTTTATGCCTTTTGGCGTGTGATGTAGCTGCTATGATAGGGAATGCTGCTGCATTTCTTTATTTGGGTCTGATATAAACTATCATTCATGTTAAATCTTGAAATAAGTTTTTCCTCAAGTACCACAAATACAATGTCTTTTGTGGTAGACGATTATATCTTTATGCACTTTCTGTTATCTTTATTAAACTATATGTAACTCAATATAAATATACTTGTTATGGGGCCAGCATGTCATTGTTTTCTATCGTATCTTGTTTCCCTGTTATTGCTTCTTCCATTATGTTTTCTCTCGCCCATGTTTACTAATTCCTACCCAAGTCTGTAACATGATTAGGTTTGTTCTGATGCGCTTCAGAATATTCCCGTTTACTCGGTATAACCAGCAACTGAAATCGTATCATTCTAATATACGCATATTAATATTGCCCTGTCATCCCGTATATTGGCCCTTTGTCTAAGATTTACTTCAGTTTGTCAGAAACGGCTTTTAACTAACAATGAGTATGTGTTTTTCTTTCACATAAGTATAATTATCTAATATAGACAGAATTAAAATTAAGGAAGAAATGATATTATAGAGCAAATAATATTCAACATAAGCTGGAAACTATTAAATTGTGCCTATTTTGAATATAAATGTTAATGAAGCGGTCAATAAATGTATTTATGATTATATTTTTTTCTTCTAAACAATATATATGTGTCTTCCTTAGAGTGAAACGTTGGCAAATGATATATTTAATGTAAGTAATATCAATTTTCACAGACTTGAAATGTAAATGATTTATTGGAGATAGAGTTCCTTATCTATTTAATGTTGGATCAATTAATGACGAAGTTAAACATTTATTGCTATAGATGTGTTAGCTGACGCATGTACATGTGTACCCAAACAAATTGATGAATTTACCCTACCAGTGAATCAGGCGATCAGTGAAACATAGGGCGTCAGGTCAAATTTAGTTAGGAAATTGCGTATTTTGAGACCTTTAGTAGGATGATGATAAAAGGCTGTTAGAATGTTCCATAATGGCAAATAAAGAACATAATACATTTTGAGGAAATTACAATAGAAAGGATTTTGTCTTCGGCTTTTATGTGAGATAAAGAATAAAAAAAAAAAGTATAGTCAAACACATTGAAGGAAATACACATTGACCAGTAACATTTAAGAATATATCATAGGTACAACAATAGGTGAGGTCGTTTTTGCAGTAATACTTTTCTTTAAATCCTCAGCACATATGTTGAAAACAGTAGATTCATCGAGGAGCAAAAATCATTGGAACTTCTATTTATTGAGCATACATTGCATTAGAACTACACGCTAAGAAGTTCATTGTCTTCCATTAAATCAGACTCCGTTGTATTGTTTTGCTCGTAGATGCTTTGATCATCGTGTCCTCAAACATTTTCTATGTTGGCGAGGAGTGTATACCGGTGCCTACGTCATTCAAGTGGACATTCTCGTGTGTTGTCACACTCGACAGGAAAAGTAGGCAACAGAACTCAGTCGTGGCCAATGCGGAAATCAACGGTCTCATCTGCGATAAAACCGATGAGAAAGATGCAGTCATCTATACAGACGGATCTGTAATATGACACCAAAGCGGTTATAGTATGTCCAAGGTTGTTGTAGTTCTGAACTGTCTCCAGGTCTATTTATTCAATTTTGATATCCTCTGGTAGGTTTTGAGTATTTTCTTAGTTTATGATCATAGATTTAGTCTTTTTGATACTCATATGTAGTCCATATTTGATGCTTGTCATATTTATTTCATTAAGTAATTGTTGTAGATCTTTGGATTGTCTGCTATTATTCCAATTATACAAGCGAACAAAGTCAACACTGACTATCAAATAAGAAATAACTTCGCTATTCAAACCTTTCGACATCGATGCAGACGTTTGCAGTTCGTTCCCATGACTAATAATCATTCCGTCCTTTCTCATTTACTGCACCTTCCTTTACTCTCTGCAGTGTAAAGAGTACGACCATACCCGCTGTAATTAGTGAAAATGTCGCTAATGTTAATTTCTGTTGCAGTAATCGATCTATTTTATTGCCGCAGTTGTTCTCAATTAAATGTCGACAGTTTTGTTTCCTAATAAAAGAAATGTGAAAAAAATTATGGGCAGTGAACAAACAAATGACAAGACGATTAGAGACCACAGAGATGGAATTTCTCAGAAGAATGTTGAAAGTTCCCTGGTCAGCTAAAAATACCAATGAGGAGGTACTTAAAGAGGGCAACACCAAAGCGGGACATCACAAATAAACATCACAAATAAACAGTCAGTATTTTTCGGGCACGTTGTGAGGAGAGGAAAGTTTGAATATTTGGTTACAACTGACAAAATCAAAGGAAATAGAGATCGCATTCATCAAAGAGAGAAACTATTAGATAGCTTGGTGTTATGGCATAGAAAATAGTCAACAACAGAACGTATACGACATACTGTAAATAGAAGATTGTGCAAGGACATGATCGGCTACGCCACCCCGTATGGCACATGATGATGGATACAACAAAAATTAATAAACACGGCTGCTACTTAATGTTGAGTGAACCTAGAAACTTTCTATGTGATTCCTTTCCAGCGTAACGACTATTTTTCTGCAGCTCTCTGCAGTCCAGTAATGTTTCCAATTACGGCGTACGGCGTTACTATAGTTTAATCTGAATTCAAATTTCAGCTTGCATGGAAATTGTCACTTTGTCTCCATTGATTATTTAGAATTGGGGCATGTGTTTTTTTGAGTTGTCTCTTGTTTGTCAACTTAGACCGTTTCAATCAAAACCTAGCTTTTTTATTGTAACCTATCATCAACAAACGGTGAGAAATACCAAAATAATCACTTCGGCAAATATCAAAAGAGATCATAGCAGTCAGGAACAATTAAAGAAATAAATGTATGATATATATCACATTTTACAGGATAAACGAGGAAGAAATAAAGAAAATAATTATGAGCATAAGAGATTAAATAAAGAGATTGTTATAAAAGGCAATGAAGCAAAACAAGCATGGCTAAAACATAGATTTAAATGCAACACATAAGACGTGCGAAAACTGTATACAAACAATTTGAAGAATTAACATTTACAAAAACGTAATAAAAAACAGGATGTTTTAAGATCAAAGAAAGGAGAACTGTTGATTGAACAATAAATCATAAGCGAACGCTGGGCAGAACACATTAAAGTTATTTACGACGATGAACGAACAGAAGTAAGTATTAATGATAATGGGGATGGACTAGAAACACTCAATGAAGAAGTGAACGACGTCTTGCGGAATATGAAATCAAGAAAGGCTCCTCAAATATATAATATAACTAAAGAATACATTTTAGCCACATGAGATTTTGAAATGGAAATAACAAAAATATTGAATGATATCTACAACAGCGGATATATACCAGACGCCCTGTTATAATCGATATTCATAGTCATACCAAACAAATTTAACGCTATTGAATGCGATGGTTATCTCACAATGAACCTTATAAATCACATAACTAAGATATTAATATGAATCATCATGCAAAGAGTGCGAAAAAAAATCAGTCCAGAAATTAGTGATGAACAGTGTGGTTTTGTTGGAGGTGAAAGTACGAACACTGCTATATATATCATAAGATCTTTAGTAGAAAGATCAATATAGGTGGAAACAGATCTAAAGAATGTTTCATAAATTATACCATCATATGTGCCAAAGTAAAGCACCAAGAAATATTCAAAATGAAATCATTTAAGATGGCATACGCATAGACTGGAAAGATATGAGATTAATAAAGAACATGTACTGGGAACAAACATCGACCATAAGAGCTGGGAATTAATTGGGAATGTTTCAACAAATAAAACAGGGTTTTAGGCAAGGCCGTATGATTGACGTCACCAGTTTGATTTAATATATATAGTGAGATTATTTTAAGATCAATAAGGGGCATGTCTGGAATAACAAATAGAGAAAAATATTTAAAATGCTGAAGTGTGCTGATGATACAGCCTTATAATTATGGATGAAATTGAGTTATAAGAAATATTAGACATTACAGTGAAGGACACGATGGATAGATGCAGTGAAAGAGACATGTAACAACAAAGGAAAGTCACTAATTCAGACAGTTCGAGCAGCTCAAGAACGACAAATGATATAAACTACGACACCTTTTTTTACGACACCTATCAGTGAAAAGGACTCAGCCTTAATTTGTTAAAAGACAGAAGTATCAGTTGCAACTAAGAAAATGACTTAACCGCAATGCACAATAAAGACAAGTTGAACAATATTAAAAATGATAATGAATTTCAATATATGGGAGCAATGTTAACCACATATCCCAGTTGTATAAACAAAAATGAGATGCAGAATGGCTCACACACAAAGCAGCTATCCAAAAAGTGACGAAGATACTGATAAATCCTTGTTTGACAATTGAAACAAGAAAATTAGTTCATAAATTGTATGTAGAGTCAGTGTTAACATATGGATGTGAATCATGGACAATAGGAGAACTGACAAGAAGATCACTGGAAGCTGTTGGTTTTACGTAAGAATGTTGAGAATACCATGGACAGCTAAGACCAGAAATGAAAATGTTATGAAAAAATTCGAAGCAAAGAATATCTTTCCAATATAAGGAAGAAACAGTCAGCATATGTTGGTTATGGATTGAGAAGAGAACAGCTGGAATATATAGTATAAAGTAAAGTTAGCAAAGAACCCCGTCACGCCAAGTGGCCTATATGGAATATATGGTGTTAGCGACCATACATTGTACAGACCTACAGCACATGATTTTTGGGGTAATCTCGTTGGTATTACGCCCATGCCGCTTTACTTTCCCATAAAAAAAATCAGGTACCCAGTAAGGCTGGGTGAACCCGGAAGCCGTCGTTTGGGGTCGTACCCTACCTCTTGTCCTGTGTAACCAGTTCACTAACCACAGAGCTATCGCGGTTCCCTGGAACATATTGTGGCAACAAAGAAAGTTCAGAGACGAAGAGATAGAGGGAAGCACGGAGAAAAGATACTAGACAACTTAAGGGAATGACTTGGCAGAAGGTCAATAACGGAAAGGATAAATAACTGTCGAGATCGAAAGTTGTGGAGTAACATGCTCACCTACTTAAGTAGTAATGGTTCTTGATGATGATGGTGATGATGGCAATGATGATGATAAGTAAAGCAGTAAAATACTGATTTATGTTACTTTGTTGTAAACATTTCCACATCAGAATAGACACTTTGATAAGAAAATTACTACATTTTTAAAATTAAAATTGCATTTTCTATACTCATAGGAATCAACAGATAACTATCACCGAAAAAGAATTAAAGCTGCCACTGATAAAAATGGTGTAAGTTAATACATTTGATTGATGTTTGATTATCTCAGGATATTAAAATAATACATTTATGTGTTATAATGTTGCCTTAACGTGTAGCTCTTTTACTTTCTATTGTTCTAAAACTGTAGCCAATAATACACTTTTGTTACATATCTTCGGATTTGGAGTCAAAAACGATGTTCTAGCATCATCAAGCGCTATACATAAAAAAAAAATATGACGATCATCATTTTCAGGAGGACGTGAACTTCCGGTCAATATGGTGTATATGCAGCAGGAAACATTACAGGCTATGTCTGAAAAGTGTTCCTTGTTGCAGTTTCCTCATGTTCCAAGTCCGGCTTGTTACATGTGCTACTGAGTTAAGTGCTATGTGCACAATGTGAGCTGTGCGTTTCATCTGTTTTGCTCGTGTTTCGATATTCCGATTGTTTACGATCAATGATGCTAACGTATGATGGAGAACATATGGCTGTGTTCACTTTCTGTGCGGTTTAGCCTTATGTCTTTTGGCGTGTGCTAAGACTGCTATGATGGGGACTACAGCTACCTTTCCTTGTTTGGGAGATGAGTTAGTAATTCAGATGATTCCAATGGCACCGGCGGTTGAGCATTTATGGATTTTAATTTGTTTGCAGTGATACCGGGGCCTTCCATAACCATAACACTTGTGTTGATCAATGTGAACTAGAAAAAATACTATACATAATAGAGAAAAGAAGCGAAGTGAAAGGTTGCGAACTAAACAATAAGAAAACAGGAGCAACTGACATCCAAGAAGCAAAGAATGAACAAATATTATGCAACATTAAAACAGTGAGGAAGTCTGAAAGAAGTGTAGAGGCTTTAACACTTAAGCACAAAAAAATCAGACAGAATAGACACACATAAATAACAAGCAGAATTGAATAGGCTAATGTATTTCATCAAATTAAAACATTGTGCAAATTTAGGTCCATTGAAATGAGAAAGAGAGTTCATCGGGGTTATATAGAGTAAGTTCTGACATATGGAACTGAATCGTAAGCAGTAGACAAAGGAAATTATAATTACAGACCACATATACAACTTTTCACAGACGAATGTTGAATGTTCCCTGGACAGTTGAAAAAAAACACCAGGGAGTTATCAAAGAAGCCAACAAAGATGGGAACTCGTAAAAATATTGTAAACAGTCAGCATTTTTTTTCCTGGCACATCATGAAAAGATGAGAAGAGGAAAATTGGAGTACTTGGTTATAGCTGTCAAAATTGATGGGAAGAAATATTGCGGACGACAACGATAACATATACTAGATAGTCTCGTGTAGGCATGGTAAAACAGCGAACAACAAAGTTCATATGATATACGGTAGAATGACTTAACCGCCTACTTGATCCAGCATGGCGCATGATCATGATGATTTGTCTCATTCAGCCAGTTTGTATTTGTTAACTATTTGTGTCTACTGATTAAAACTGTGTCGTCAAAGTTTATTTACCAATCCATTTAACTTGAGACCTACCTATCTTCTTATTTGTGCATCATATGACTTCATGATATTATTTTTAAGTGAAGAGAACAAAGTAAAAATAGTTAAATGTCTTTTGTGTGTGTTTTTTATTTCCATTTGTATAACTAACATGGGTCTTATGGGGCATACAAACATGCTTCTTGAATACAACATTTCTGTTTGCATCTAGAGGGTGACGTATGTTGCCGACTGCCACTCGGTAGTGAAGTGGAGGTAGCAGTATAGCCATCATGCATCCTGGCACACAAATACATATATGTTCACATCGATTAACTCTAAACTAAAGAACTACTCTTCCGGTTTAAAATGTGATAATCTCCCTTTAATAAGAGAAGTGACAGAAAAAAATTAGCCGTGGCAAAATGTTGACCATTGATCCTATACGATGATTAGTTTGATGTTGTCACATTAGCTACCACGACCTTTTGAAAGGAAATTATAGGAAATCATAATTCATTGTCTTTATATGGGCGGTTTAGTTATTGTATTGTTTCTGTATATAGGTTAACATTTATTCTATGCTTTCGTTTATTTGATGAATTGATCTTTTCTTGTCAGGTTCTTTATAATTTAATAATTCTGGACGTGTGGACGTATTTTAAAACTTCCCGATGCATGTACATTATATAGTACCGTTAATTAAAAGTAATGTTAATACTAATCGTTCTTAAAGAGGCCAAAGCGAAAATAGAATTAATTTCCAATATTAGGAAGAAACAATCATCGCTTGTTGGCCATGTAATAAGAAGACAACAGGTGGAATATCTTGCAAAACTTGCAAAACTGAGGGACGAAGAGATAGAGGGAAGCAAAGAGAAAAGATGCCAGACAGCTTCAGAGAATAGCTTGTCAAAAGGTCAACAACAGAAATGATAAATAACTGTCGAGATCGAAAGTTGTGGAGAGATATGATCACCTACACCAGCAGGCTCAATACTTGATGATGATGATGATGATGAATGGTAATGCCATGTCAAATATACTACCATCAAAATAAATAACACCAGTGCGGAAATTCAGAATAGCAAAATGATATATCTTCTCAACATTTCTGTATGGCGCTGAGACATATGTTTTAAACAAGACAACAGAACACACAATTAAATCAATTGAAATGTGGATGTGCAGAAGATTAGGATGAAATAAATAGAAAGAAAGGAAAACAAACGAGGAAGTCTTAAACCAACTAAATATGAAAAGAGAACTATTAAACATGATTCAATCAAGACAAATTATATCTTTGCGGCATGTTAAAAGACACAAGTTGTAATATAGGTTGATTTCATCGTGTTTTAGCACCAATCGGCCATCAGCGCCCGCAGGGATGGGCCGTCAGCGCCGACCACTCGATGAACCGGGAAGTGACTCTCTCTCACTCTCTCTCTCTCGCCCTCACACTCTTACTCTCCTCATTACGTCCATGCTTTAAATTTTCATAACTATCTTTTTTCTGTGTTTCCTATACTAATCGTATCTCCCTCTCTCTCTCTCAATGTTTTTTTTTAAAATTAACATATAATACATCATTTCAGTGCATAACAATGATATAAGAAAAGTTGTTTATTGATTTCTGACCATACTAGTCTTTCATTACACACAGTCTTAATGGAAACATTTTCCGGACGTTCATGTGGTTTTGACCACACAAAATAGAATGTGATGAATAACCATGCAAGCGGGAACTGATTTATGTGAAATAAATAAAATCTAGTGGCGGGGATGCTCTCTGCCATCCACTTAGTATCGGGTCTGTTGAGCATGACCATGTCTACAGGATTGTGCTCCTTTAGAGAAGCGACGAATCTGGTGAAATCTCCATAATTTTTGAGTAAACGGGGGAACTCGAGAACAGTGGTGAATTTGAGGGATACGTGGAGAAAGTAATATCACCACTGTCCCTGTGTCTTATATTAAGATGGCGGTCATAGTTAATTTTAAAACGGGTTGTCTGAATATCAAACACGGCCACTAGAATATCAGACCAGTCTGTGATGAATGGGCGAGCAGATGCAATGAAGAAAGTATATGAGGAAATTGTTTTGTTAGTACTAGCGTGGGTGTTTATAACTGACCAGTTTTGTTGATATACCTCCAGCACATCATCAGGCATTTTTGCTTAGGGGTCATCATTCATGAGGTTTTTACTCTCAGATGATTTGTCCTGGCCTACCTTTCGTTTGGTCTTTGATAAAGGGGCCACTAGTGAAGTGGTCGATGTAGACGATGCTGGTGGTGAAGTGGGTGTTGTACCAGGTGCCAATGGTGAAGTGGTGTTGTAGAAGAGGCCAATCCTATTAGTGTTGGTGTTGTAGCAGGTGCCAATGGTGAAGGTGATGTTGTAACAGATACCGATGGTGAATCGATTGGTGTTGTAGACGGTACCAATGGTGACGTTGTCGCAGAAGGGATTGTTCTAGAAACTGAATGTTTTAGTCTAATATGTTTAGCTAAAAAATCAGTACTTGTATATGTGCGTTGACAAATGTCACAATTAAGGCGTATACGCGTATGGGCGGCATGGGGTTTTCCGCAACATGTCCTTACGCCATTTAAACTTCCTTGGACACAATGGACCCTAATATGGACCAGAAGATGATTCGTTATGAGAAACCATCTGTAGAAAAGAAATAACTCAATGTTATCAATTCATAGCATACCTTGTTTAAACACATTAATAACATTGAATATCAATCACAACAAGACTTAAAATATATATTTTAAACAACCAATGACATAAACATATGAAAAACAACGAAATACAACATGATTTATCATTCGTACTTTAAACATATTAATAAAAATGAATAACTCGTTATCAATAATCCTTAACATATGTACTTTCAGAGAAACAGACACATTTTCAGAAAAACACTGTGAAATATAGTCTCAACACAAACCACTAGACTGAACAGTAGTATGAAAAAACCTTCCTTGAAATAACCAATCTTATAACACGAAATCTCTCGTAGTCTACGTTTAAGTATAATCTGGAAACAAATGTGGATGACGTATAAATGAACCAGCAGAGAGTGACTATGCCAACAGCAACTGATAGCTAAGTTAACCAATTAGTGATGAACATTAGTATGGGAGGCAGAGCAAAGACATAACTAGCATCTGGATTAACTAATCAGAGTTGAGGATTCATGTTAACGTGAACACTGACCTCATTTTCCACTTGAATTGTGTCGACTATGTCTTATCGGTGGGGTTGAGAACTAGAGGTGGCGAACCTTCATCATCCTCCAGAGGCATATGTAGCGCCTGTCGGGTCATCAGTGGGGGGGGGGAGGATAATGCAGGTGGTTGGTTTCTTTAACCCGATTTGACCCCTGATGCAATACCAGTGGAATTCATTGACCTCAGTTTGGCATCTGAAGGCTACAATACCAATATTTCTCTTTTCAACGAATGATAGGTAACATTAATGGTCAGAAAATATAATGCCGAAAACCTGAGGATAACTTTGGAATTAGCAGAGGACGACTTTTGAATAAACATAGAAAGACTTTTGAAATAGTAGACGACGTGTTTGATGGACTGGCTTAACAATGGAGTTGGAAATTGTTATGTTTTTACTTATCCTAACTTCTTTGGATTTCCATATGTTTGTTACTTCAACGAATAACAGGCAATATTAAAGATGATCATTGTAGGTCAGAAAAAAAATGTGTTCCAGGGCCCAATATAATTAGTCGAAGAGAGAAAATAGTTACACTCAAAACAAAAAAAAAAAACAAAAAATAATCTTAGATGCATACTCAAAAACATATCCCATATACATATATCTCTGACACAAACTCAACAAAATATAGACCCGTAACCCAAAAAGTTCGTCTCATATTTAGAAAGTTGAACTCAAAACCCTAAATATTTAGGCCTAAATCAAAATAGTTAGACGGAAAGCCCAAAAGTGTATAGCCAATGTCTAAAAATGTTAGTCCAAAAGACAAAATAGTTAGACGGAAAGCCCAAAAGTGTATAGCCAATGTCTAAAAATGTTAGTCCGAAAGATAAAATAGTTAGACCCAAATGATCTAAACAATCATAGATTCATTCTTAAAAAAAACGTATCCCTAAAAACCAAAAGACAAAATAATTTAACTACAAAACACATACATTTCGTCTCATAGTGAAAAGTTTATATCCTAACCCTAAAATTTTAGTCATAATGTGATATTTGTTGGACACAAAACGCGAACATTTTATAGCCAAACACCAACAAGTTAGTCCAAATGACAAAATAGTTAAACACACCCCCCTCCCCCCAAAAAAAAAAGTAAAAAAAAAAAAAAAAAAATTAGATACATTCTCTAAAAACCTATTCCTAACCTAAAAAACTTAAGTCTCAAAGATCAAAAAGTTATATACAAACTGCAGAAACGTAGTCCCAAAAGCAGGGAAAAAACAAGTTGATTAACGCCACTGACATAACTCTACTAAAGAAAACGGTACTGCAGAACATTAAAGTTTCGCCCCTGCTATAACTCTACTAAAAGAAAGTATTACCAATCCATGAAAGTTACACCCAGTCATAACTACAATAAAGGAAAATGACACCCTCGACCATGTTTTTAATGGCTACGCCTATGAAATCGTTAAAAAAATTAACCTATAGACTTACACCAAACTTTATTTTAGACATCCTCATTTCAAAAAGTTACTTAAAAAATAATGTGTTATGATTTTTACCGTCAACCATTTGTTGATGGGTACACTTATGATATTGAAAAAAAATAACCTATAGGCTTACCCCGAACTTTATATCAGACACCCACATATAGTTAATATAGTCTAATATAGAGGCTTCCGTTTCCAAGATGGCGGAATTGAGTCACGTTCTCTCTATCGCTGCGAAAATTGCTTTGGATTCTTATCAACTTCGGGTTTCCGTTCCAATTTTCTGCATTCCAGTCAAAATGATGTTCTAATTGTCATATCTGCGCCATCGAATTTGCGTTGCACGCACAGCAATGCTCCGTTTTGACTGAGTGACAATCAAGTGTTGTGAATGCGCCTTCCAACGTCTAATGTTGATCTGCGTTTTACGTCACACTAAGTGCTGTTCCGTGACCGTTGATGGAGATGTTTGCCGCAAGTTATTTACAAGTTCCAACGCATTAATGTGTGGGATCCGTCAAGTCAGCGTCTTTGGGAAGTTTGTACCATGTTTCGTTTGTTGTAGACTGCATTCAGTAGAGTAATCATGAACACATGGGCGCAGACATATTGTGCGTGCTACGTCATCATAATGGATCATCGTGTGTCCCAAGACCGACCATGCGCTAATCTTGCGATCTTGCGTTTGGTGTGCATCGGGGATAATCTTACGACGAACTGTGTTTTGTATGTTCGGAGTTGGAGTCAAACACGATGTCCTAACATCATCAGGCGCTATACATTTAAATACTATGACGTTCATCATTTTCAAGAGGACGTGATCTTCCGAGCAATGTGATGGATAGGCGGCAGGAACCATTGAAGGCTATGTCTGAAAAGTGTTCCTTGTTGCAGTTTCCTCATATTCCAAGTCCGTCTTGTTGCAGGAGCTACTGAGTTAAGTGCTCTGTGCACACCGTGAGCTATGTGTTTCATCCGTTTTGATCATGCTCAGATATTCCAATTGCTTACGATGAATGCTGATATCGTATGACAGGAACAGTTGGCCGTGTTCACTCTCTGTGCGGTTTCGCCTTATGTCTTTTGGCGTGTGCTGAGACTGCTATGGTGGGGACTGCAGTTGCCTTTCTTTGCTTGGGAGATGTGTTAGCAATTCGGATGATTCCACTGGCACGGGCGGTTGAGCAATTATGGATTTTAATTCGTTTGCAGTGATACCGAGGCCTACCATAACCAGATCACCAGATAACCCACATATAATAAAATTACTTTAAAAAACCCACTAAAAGGTAGCAGTTTATTAGATTGCGGTCAAGGTGTTTGGTGTTTCGGAACCACAAAAAACCACCCGTCGAACCACCGGTCGAACCGCCCGTTTCCTGAAATAAAATTCTACAACCGCCGGTTGCCCAGCGGTTCTGGTAGTTCGACCAGTGATTTTGGCGTTTCGGAAACGCCAAATACCATGACTACAACCTAATACACTACTAACATTTATTTTTTTTTTAAAGTAAGTTTGTTATATGGGGATGACTAGTATACAGTTTGGTGTACGCCTATAGGTTAAATTTAATTTGTTGATAACCTACAATAATAAACTTTAATATTGCATGTTATTCGCTGAAGTGACAAACATATGGAAATACAAAGAAGGTAGGATAAGTACAAGAATAACAAATTCCAACTCGATTGTTAAGTCAGTCCAACAAACACGCCGTATGCTAATTCAAAATTCGTCCTCTGCTAATTCAAAAGTGATCCTCCAGTCTTCGGCACTACGTTTCCTGACCTGTAATGATCACCATTAATGTTACCTGTTATTCGTTGAAGTGGGAAATATTGATATTGTAGCCTTCAGATGTCAAATTGATGTCAATGAATTCCTACTTCACAACACCCACTTCACCATCAGCATCGTCTACATCAGCCACTTCACTAGTGGTCCCTTTATCATAGACCAAACGAAAGGTAGACGAGGACTAATCACCTGAGAGTAAAAAAGTCATGAATGATTACCCTTTAGCAACCCTACTTGATGATGTGCGGGATGCATATTAACAAAACTGGTCAGTTATAAACACCCACGCTAGTAATAACAAAACAGTTTCCTCATATACTTTCTTCATTTCACCTGCTCCCCCATTCATCACATACTGTCTGATGTTCTAGTGGCCGTGTTTGATATTCAGACAACCCGTTTTAAAATTAACTATTTTATTCTCAGACACAGGGTCAGTGGTAATTTACGTTCTCCACGCATCCCTCAAATTCATCGCTCTTCTCAAGTTCCCCCGTTTAATCAAGAATTATGGAGTAATTACAACAAGGAACACTTTTCCGACATAGCCTTTAATGGTTCCTGCCGCATATACACCATATTGACCGGAAGTTCACGTTCTCCTGAAAATGATGATCGTCATATTTTTTTTTTTTATGTATAGCGCTTGATGATGCTAGAACATCGTTTTTGACTCCAAATCCGAAGATATGAAACACAAGTGTATTATTGGCTACAGGTTTAGAACAATACCAGATTCCTCGATTCTCTAAAGGAACACAATACCGTAGACACTGCCATGCTCAACAGACCCGATACTAAGGGGATTGCGGAGATCATTCACGCCAGTAGTTTTTTATGTATTTCACATAAATTAGTTCCCGCCTGTATGATTAGACTTCACATTCAATCTTCTGTAGTCAAAAACCACAAGAACGTCTGGAAAATGTTTCCATTAAGCCTGAGTGTAATGAAAGACTAGTATGGTCAGAAATCAATAAATAACTTTTCTTATATCATTGTTATGCATTAAAATGTTGTATTATATGTTAAATAAAAAAAAACATGAGAGAAAGAGAGCGAGATAGGTTAGTATCTCAAATACAGAAGAAAGACTGTTATGAAAAAAATGTTAAAGCAGGAACGTAATGAGGAGAGGGAGAGTGAGGAAGAGTGAGAGAGCGAGAGAGAGAGAGAGAGAGAGAGAGAGAGGGAGTCACTTTCCGGGTCACCGATACGAGAGGTTAACACCCGACGCGAGAGGTCACGGTCAACTCCCGGGCGGCACCGTGGAGACAGTTGTGGTAGTGGCGGGCGTCGATCAGTAGTGGTCGGCGTCGACAGCCCAGCGCCACGTGCACCGACGGCACATAACACTGAAACATCATGAAATCTTCCTATGTCACTACTACAGAAGCCTACGCAAAGTAGTCAAAAGGTAAAAAATACAAGGTAAAAGGGGCAGAAGACTAACGTGGACGAGTAACATTAACACTTGGATAAATCAGCCTATAAAAGCCTGCACCACCAAAGCAAGAGACAGAGCAGAATGATGCTACATGGTAGACAACTTTCCATGAGGACAACACACTCAATGATGATGATGAGTACACAAGTACCAAAACCTGCAGTTCATGGAATGGGAGGACACGAATATGCTGTTCACAGTCTGCTGTTGCAGTTACCCTCATTGATGATGTACCTTTTTCCAGCCTTTATTAATTATGATGCGAGTGAAAGTAAGACTTCAGTCAAAAGGTATACGCATTTACCGTAACGTGTGCACTCTCACGGCAGCCACTGAATCCCCGCTCACTGTTAGTGTCAGTGAGTTGGCAATACGGTTATTTAGGGTGAACCATGTCAGACCTGGGTGTCCGGTTAGCGCAATCGATAGGCGGTTGGCTTACCACGGCAACAGCCGGGTTCGTACCCTGGCGAGGACACCTGGGTTTTACTAATTCCCTAAAAATTAGTGGGAGCCGCGATAGCTCAGTGGTTAGTGAACTGGACTACTACGGAGAAAGGGTAGGGTTCGATCCCAACCGACGGCTCCGGGTTCACCCAGCCTTAAATGGGTACCAGATTTTTTCTGGGAAAGTAAAAGCAGCACGGGCGTAATACCGACCACATTACCCCAAAAGTCATGTGCTGAAGGTCTGTAAAATATAGGGTCACTAACACCATATTTCCCTATACGCCACTTGGCGTGACGGGGGTACTTTACTTTACTTATGTCAGACCTGCCTTCGCCATGTTACAGTGCACATATCTCACAACACCATCTACTCAATAGGTTTGTTCAGACTGGAGTTCATTATTTCTTCTTTGTTTGGTTTTCCACAGTTAACGTGTAACTCTTCTTCTGCTGGTAATATATCTGGAGGGTTATTTGAGTCGGTCTGTTCAAAAGTTCTTCAAAATGCTCCTTCGATCTCTCAATGTGTTCCCTTATAGAACTAAGCAGATTTCCTTTCTTCTCTTAATAAAGGCATTGCTCTGTTTATATTTTCCACTTAATTGCTTTGTACTGTTGTACAGTTCTTTCATAGTCCCTTTATTTGCTGCTCCCTCTGCCTCTTTTGCTAATTCATCTATATATTTCCTCTTATCCCTTTTAATACACCTTCTCATTTATTTGTTCACCTCCATGTAAGATTCTTGTGTCTTGGCTTTATTACTTCTCGTTTTGCTTATAGTTATGTCTGTTTTTTTGTTTGTTCTTTCTTTCTTAAATTTTATCCATGCTCTCTGCTACCAGCCATGCCTTATTCTGGCGTTCTCTTTTCCCCAATGTTTCTTCCTATGTCTCTTTTCATATATATTTTACCTGTTTCCAATGATCTTCTATATTTATTGTTTTTTCTAGTTGTTGGAGGTCTTGGTATTTGTTTGATATCGTGATTGCGAATTTATCTTTAATTCCTTGATCTTTAAGAAACCCTTTATTGATATACGTTCTACCCTTATTCGTTGTAGTATATCTTTTTAGTTTAAGTTTAAGTTTGGCTATCAGGAGATGATGATTTGAAGCTACATCTGCCCCTTTATATACTTTTACTTCCTGTAAGGATGGCTTAAACTTATTTTTAATACATATGTGATCAATTTGATTTTCCGTTCTATGATCTGGTGACACCCATGCAGCTTTATGTATTCTTCTATGCTGGAATATTGTTCCTCCTAGGTTCACTTGATTAAGGGCGCAGAAATTCACAAATATCTCTCCATTCTCGTTTATATCTCCAAGTCCATGTAATCCCATAATCTCTTCGAAGCCTCTGTTGTCTTTAGCATGTAGGTTTCTCATCAAGATTATAATATCATTGACTCGTCTTGCTTCCATATGACATTGCAACTGTATATAGATTTCGTCTTTAACTAAATCATCCTTATCGTTGGTTGGTGCATAGCATTGGATAATGTGTAATTTTATTTTGTTTTTGGTTGTTTTAAATGTTTCTCTCATTAGTCTTGTCCATGCTGCTTCCAATTATATTAATGTCTTCTGAGCATTCCTTGATAACATTATAGTACCCCTTCACTATGTTGTGCTCCATAATACTGGTGTCCTGATGATAATACATGTACCATCTCTCCTGTATTTAGTTTTATTCTTTCGGTTCCTAGCCATCCTGTTTCACACATTCGCAGAGTATATATTCTGTAATTTCTCATTTCTGCTGCTACCTGTACAGCCTTTTCCTGCTCCTTTAGGGTACGTACATTCCAGGTGCCAATTCTGGAAGATTTCCTGTTAGACAAAGAGGGAGTCGGCAACCCGGACTCCTTAAGGCTTTCTTCGGCTTGCGTCATACGTCTCTTAGACATAGTGCCGTATCTTTCCTGAATGTCGGATTTACTTTTTTCATTTTCTTTAACTTGATCATGTTTGTGAATTTTTTTCGGCTTACTGTTTACAGTATGGGATAGTCAGTCCCATGCCCAACCCTCCTTTCTCGCCTCTTACAAACATGCATGGTAGGGTACAGCACTGCTATTCTTTACGCAGCGCACGGGCGAAAAAAAATATATATGTATATTATTATATATATATATATATATATATATATATATATATATATATATATATATATATATATATATATATATATATATATATATATATATATATATATACTTTTACAGAAATAAAAAAAAAACAGCACGAGTGTAATAAGTGGAGAACACAAATCAGAACGACGTTTCGCTTCAGTACGCCTTCAGAAAGAACAAACATATATAACACGCGCACAAATATGTATTTAATTTTAAAAAAAAATAATTACACAAAATAATAAATTCGAAATAGAAGAATAAACAAAAGAAAAATGTAAAATAAAAAACAAAATGTCTTCCCTGTATACCACGATTTGTCGATGATGACAAAATAAAATAATGTTAGTTCGCATGGGGTTCATGTGCGTGCACACAAGTGGAAACAAATAGTTCATCAGCAACCTGTTACCTGTATCTATCTTTGAGGTACACCAGATTGCCATTGGCATAAGTTAGTGTCCTTAGACCTGCAATCTGCTCAACGATTCTCTCTCTGTGTAGGTGTTGAAACGCACTTGAGACAGGTGAGCCGGTGGTAGGTCGGGATGGATATATGTTCTGAAGACCACGCACCGCTCTGGAAAATAAACCACCATTGAAAAGGGCCGCTGCTGTCCAGTTAAGGTGCACTAGACTGAAACCGACCCTGTACAGCTGATCCAACAAGAAATCGAATTGCTCCCTGTTATACGCGTCCTCGAGATAGATTGTACCTGTCTCATCCCCTGAATAAAATCCCTCATAGACATTCTGGGCAAAAACAGCAGCATTACCTAATGTCTCTGGAGCCGCGAAAGCTCAGTGGTTAGTGAACTGGACTACAAAGGAAAAGTGGTAGGGTTCGATCCCAACTGACGGCTTCTGGGTTCACCCAGCGGTAATTGGGTACGGGATTTTTTTTCTGGGAAAGTAATGTGGTACGGGCGTAATACCGACCACATTTCCCCAAAAATCATGTGCTGAAGGTCTGTACAATTTATAGTCACTAACCTCATATACCCATTAGGCCACTTGGCATGACGGGGCTCTTTACTTACTTTACCCAACGTCTCTCTCTAAGGAGATGGTAGCCTCTGTGCATGGATGAAAGAAGACGTTGATTTTCAAAGTAACAAGCTAACTTCCTAGCAACTATTTTCTCTAGCAGCGTGCCCACTGTGTTCTGATTTGAGCTTGATCGATAACTCTTCGTGCGATCTTTTCCAGGCTCTGGCAGGGCTATCATAAATCAGTCAGTCAGTCTTCTTTATTCGATGTATTCCTATTATAAATGTCAGCCAGTTCCTACAGCTCATTATCAGACAAATCGTGTATATGATTGTGCGGAATCTGACCATGCTGCACTGTTGTTAGTGTCACGTATGGCTAACCTAAATCTATGAAAATGGAAATGAGAGAGTTCATTGGTGCTATATATAACCAATTCTGACCTAAGGAAGCGAATCATGGACAGTAGACAAACAAATGCAAAGTCGATTAGAGACCACAGTGATGAGATTTCTCAGAAGAATGTTGAAAGTTCCCTGGACGGCTAAGAAGACCAATGAGGAAATTCTCAAAGAGGCCAACACAAAAAGAGAGCTCCTAAAAAACATCAGAAATAAACAATCAACATTTTTCGGGCACATCATGAGAAGAGGAAAGTTGGAATAGGGGGTTAAAACTTGCAAAATAAAAGGAAAGAGATATCGCGGACGACAAAGAGAGAATATAATGGATATATTGGTGTCATGGCAACAGTCAACAACAGAACTGATACGATACAATGTAGAAAGAAGATTGTGGAAATACGTGATCGCCTACGCCAACCGGTAAGGCACACGATGATGACCATGATGAATGCTAACCAAATGCCATTCACCCTCACACACAGTTCGTCATTAATATCTCGGTCCCCATACAGTGTTTAAATAGATGTTCTAACTATGGTATGACCAACAATGTCCTTCTATCACTTGGCACCAGATAATGTTCGAAAAGAACCTCCGTTATTTGCATCTGGTCTCTGACAGTTACAAAAATGTCTGGAAACGAGGAACATTCTAACTGAGTTATGTAGTATTCTAGTATAGCAAATATCATCTTGTGCCGTACATGTAGGCGTTGGCGATCATGTCCTTCCACGATCTTATATCCACCGTACCTCGTATTAATTCTGTTTTGACCCGTTTTCCGTACTACGACACCACGCTAAATAATATTTTTTTTCGTCCGTGATCTCTCTTTCCCTTTATTTTGCCACTTGCAGCCTAGTATTTCAACTTTCCTCTTCTTATTGTGTAACAGAAACAGACTGATTGTTTCTTTTTGATATTTCAGCAGCTCATTTTTTGTGGGCTAACCACTTTGAGAATGTCTGCCTTGGTTCTTGTAGCTGTCCAGGGAACTTTCAACATTATTCTGAGAAATTCAATCGTTGTGGCCTCTGATATTCTTTTCGTTTGTTTGTTTAATGTCCATCATTCTCTTCCATAGGTCAAAATTGACTTTATATAGCAACAATGAACTATCTTTCTCACTTCTATTGACATAGACATGTCGCATAATGCGTTTTTAATTTTCTGAAATACTATTTTGGTCTGAACTATTCAACTTGTTATGCATTATAGTTCATCTTCCATCTGATTTTATAGGTGTACCCAAGAATTTAGGTGAAGCATTTCACTTGTTTCAGATGTGTACTGTTTGTTTTCATGTTTCATGATGGTAATGATTGTTTCCTCGATATGACCATTACTTCTGGTTTCTTACTTTTCAGACTGATATATTTCTTGTTGCTTTGTTTTTCTATTATGTCTATCATTTCCTGTGGTTTCTTCTCTCTTTGATATTAATATTTGTCATCCGCATATCGGGAAATTGTTTATGTTGTGATCGTTTACTTTAGTTTCCTTTTATATCTATTATTTATGCGATAATATTCTCGCTGTAAAGTGAAAACATATCCAGCGACAGAACACAACCTTGTCTGACTCATTGCTTTATATATCGAAACTGTCCTGTTTGGTTGCAAATTCGTATAGCTACTCTTTGTTGCCAGTTCATGTTTTTTTTTTTTTAATTATGAAACGCAAATACTTGCCATTAATGTTTAATTTCTACCGCCTATTGGTTCCTACCATAGTACTGTATGAATATGCTAACTTATACTTGCCATCGTTAATAAATATAATTCATTGATCGATTACATTCTTCTTTATTGTAAACCAAATGTCATAGACAGCAGATTTAGTCAAATGCATCCCTTGGTAAATATATTAATTTAATTAAAAACGTACTTAACAAACTAAAAGCACACGAGAAAAAAAATCTAGAAAGGACCATGACCTCATGAAACATTTTCAACAAAGCACACCGAAGAGAGATTTCAACACAACACATTGTGTAAATATTTTGTAGGAAAAAAGCATTGTATTAAAATGTAACTATCTTTGCCTCTAGAATGTTCTTGAAGTGGAATTAGATGTAATGAAGAAGGTAAGATATGGGATGCTGTATATGTAAAGTTGTAAATGAGATATATGTTGTTTTGGATGTGAAAACATTTTTTATAAACTAACCACATATTTATGTTCTCATTTTACCATGACAAAAATAACATTTTGTATAAACTAACTACATATATATGTTCTCATTTTACCATGACAAAAATAACATTGTTTTATAAACTATCCACATATTTATGTTCTTATTTTACCACGACAAATATAACATTTTAAAAATAAACTATCCACATATTTGTGTTCTCATTTTACCATGAGAAATATACATTTTTTTATAAACTATCAACATATTTATGTTCTCATTTTACCATGAGAAATATACATTTTTTTATAAACTATCCACATATTTATGTTCTCATTTTACCATGACAAATATAACATTTTTTGAATAAACTATCCACATATTTATGTTCTCATTTAACCATGACAAATATAACATTTTTTATAAACTTCCACATATTTATGTTCTCATTTTACCACGATAAATATAGCACTTTATAGTTGCCGTCGCAGGTGACAACATGTTAGGAAATTCAACTATTGAAACAAGCAGACATTGACACGAACTGCATCAACATTTGTACATAGACACACCGTTGTGGTTAAAAAAAAAAGCACTCCGATTAGTTGACGGATTTATAGATAATTTAATAATGCTCCCTGACTAATTTTGAAAACTGTGATATCGATTTTCCTTTTCAGCTATCTTCCTTAGCAAACGACTTACACAATACCATGATTCAGGTATGTAGATAATTATATTATGGACTCTAATCGTCATATCACGTGATTTGTTTTCTTAGAGTCAGCGGGGCAGGAGGTCTCTCAATGTAATTATTCTAGTAAAAATGCCGATCAGGTGTAAGAATTATTTCTCGGAACAAATGAGATATTAGATTCACATTGTGCCGTTTCTGCATCGAAGGTAGGCTACCACGATTGCAACTTCGCTCAAACTTTAAGATACAACCTATTGAAGGGTCAAAATGCTATGATCCATAAAAGTAATCATTTATGTTATCAGGCCATTTTATCGATTGATTACATATCGCCTAACTTGCATTTTCTACTCATTGACTTGCAGTAGGTTGTGCGTTTCTTAATGTGTAAATAAATGCACTAATCATTTGTACTTGTGTGATTGTGTTGATTCGATTTGAAGAGAGTTCTTTCACTAAATGTTGCACGCGGTTTTTCTCTTTTATCTAATACGATACCATCCATTTTAACAAAATTCTGATTTTATCACATACCAACTTCTACATCAAAAACAATCATCACTTTTTGGCCATGTTTTGAAAAGGGATCAGCTGGAATATAATGTAACAACTTGGAAAATTGAGCAACGCAGACATAGAGGGAAGCAAAGAAAAAAAATGCAAAACAGCTTAAAAGCATTGCTTGGCAGATGGTCAACAACGGACATGATAAATAACTGTCGAGATCACAATTTTGGGAGAGATATGATCGCCTACGCCAGCAGGCTTGGTAGTTGATGATGCAGGCCAATGTTAGCTTCTCACGTGGAGCTGTTGTATATATGTTTATAAACTATAGTTTTGTTTTTCCGATCATCCAATGATGGTCTGTTCTATCTACGGCGAGAAGATGGTGTCTGGTGATGGTGTTTTGTTTGAATAAAAATGAGTTTGTGATGTCCAGGCTTTGAAATGAGCACAATTATAATAGGCGTCCGTTTTTATTCAATTTCCATGTGCCAAGCTTTTCAAGGAAAGCTGGCCAGGAGTTTAATTCATGGCGTTTTGAGTTATATGTGCCTTTTTTTCTGGGAGCGTTATAATGAGTCCCGTGGAAAAAAAAAAAAAAAAAAAAACTAAAGTGGTGTCGTCTAGTATACTTACAGTATGCTACACACACTAGCTAGAATGGCCGGCAAATCATTTATTCGGTAATTATGTACTTGTACATGTACTACATACTACATACTAAATACTTGGGCACAATAATAGCATCATATGGAAGATGCGACACAGAAATAAAAAGCAGAATAGCTCATGTCAAAATAGCATTTCAGAAAATTAAAAACATCTTATGCAACAAATCTATGTCAACAGAAGTAAGAAAGAGAGTTCATCGGTGCTATATAGAGCCAATTCTGACCTAAGGAAGCGAATCATGGACAGTAGACAATCAAATGAAAAGACTATTAGAGGTCACAGAGATTGGATTTCTCAGAAGAATGTTGAATGTTCCCTGGACAGCTGAAAAGGCCAATGAGGAAATTCTCAAACTGGCAAACACAAAAGGGAATTCGTAAAAATAATATAAGAAAGAAACAATCAACATTTTTCGGACACATCATGAGAAGAGGAAAGTTGGAATACTTGGTTACAAGTGGCAAAATAGAAAGAAAGAGAAATCGCGTACGACAAAAAGAGAAAAAACTGGATAGCTTGGTGTCATGGAAAATAGTAAACAACAGAACTGATACGACTGAACTATAGATAGAAGAATGTGGAAGACATGATCGCCTACGCTAGCTGGTATGGCACATGAAGATGATGATGTACTAGTAGCCTTACATCCCCTTTTCTAATTTGATTGCATCATGTTTGACAGATTATTCTTGATGAGAAAAAGCACAGCGTATTCTCTTATTACTTGTATGACCTTTGTCTAAATATGGCCAGAAAATGTGCAATAAACGTTCACGTATGGGCTCGGGTTCAGGTAGATATGTTTCCTGGAGAGCGGCAAGATCATGCTCATGTTGTGTAAGTTCATCGATAAACACGGAGTTCTTGCAATCATTGATTTCTTCGAGAGACTATCTTTCTAGATGATAGTTTTCCAGCAGCAAAGTTTAAATGTTGACACACATATTTTAAGATAATTATTGTCATTGCTTGGTGCATTGTTTACAGTGTACTTCGCTGTTTCGGCATTTAGCTTTATGCACTTAGTAAGACAGGTGAACTGTGGGAGCACCGATAGTTCTGTGGTTAGTTAACTAAACTACACATGACAAGAGGTAGGATTCGATCCCAAACGACTGCTTCCGGGTTCACCCAGCCTTAAATGGGAACCAGATTTTTGAAACCAAAAATCATGCGCTGAAGGCCTGTAAAAAATGGTGGTCACTAACACCATATTTCCTCTACGCCACATGGGGTGACAAGGCTCTTTACTTACTTTTAAGACAGGTGAACTGTGCAGGGACATGAGATATGAGACTGTTGATCCCCAACTAGAGACGACAGTAGACTATATTGAAATGTGTTTCTCAGAGAATTGGTGTAACTTGCATGACATTGACCACATTCAGGGGAAACAAGAATAGATCCACTGTAATCTGCTATAAAAAGTAAAGAGTCCCCGTCACGCCAAGCGGCGTATAGGGAATATGTTATTAGTGACCATAAATTTTACATACCTTCAGCACATGATATTTGGGGTAATGTGGTCGGTATAATGCCCGTGCCGCTTTACTTGACCAGAAAAATTCCGGTACCCATTTACAGCTGTACCCTTTTATGCATGTAGTAAAAGGAGACTAAAGTTGTTGAGGGTCGGCAATAAAATATAAACTACAATATGACCCGAGAGGTTACAGAAACACATTCCTGGGAATTAACTACTCCGTTCTTGGAAAATGAAGTTACTCTGGGAACAAAGAGTATGAGGCCAAGCAGTCAAAGAAAAAAAAGACGCTGAACGACAAATACAACATTGACCTATGGTAGAAAGAAGTAAGAAGGTGCTAAGAAGTAAAGGAGAGACAAATTCGAAGAATTTGGATAAATGGAGGGACCTCTCTCGTTACAAATGCTCCGGAAAAGGGCCTGAAGTGGACAAATAATAATAAATGAATATCATTTTGGATGCAAACTTCCGAGCCGATAATTCAGCTAATCATAGGAGAAGGAGATTTGTTTACAACACTCGGAAAAAAGACAAATAATCAACAACATAAAAAAAACAAAGAACGTTATATGGCCGTTATGTGGTTAAATAAAGTAGGATCGAAACCGTACTCTTTGGCACACCACCTTGCCAAACGCTAGGGAACACGGCCAATTCAGCTAAATAAAAAACAAATAGTTATCATTGGCGATGTCTTTCACACAGGCGTTCTCATATAGCCTAAAAAGTCCTATAGCATAAAATTACAATCACAGCTCGAGAACAAATTGTGTATCTGTATTTTCACATACATAGAACGAAACAGCACGAATAGTAGTTCCCAGTGGTTTATCTATCGATTGACATTTCGAGCCGTAGCCTGTCCATAGGGCATAGGCCTAGATACTCCTTCTCTTATCAAAATTTGTATTTTAGCAGTTTTCAATCATTTTAAATATATATATTTTTTTTCAAATCTCGCCATTTGTCTCTGTTCTGTGCAGGCAACTCAATATCATTGAGGGAGACGATTCTTGCTGTCCGTGTCTTGGGCCGAAAATACTATCACTGCTATTTAATGCTAATTTACACATTCTGTGTCATGTCTACATTAACAACAGCGTTTTTACGATAACGGCTTGTTAAACCTCTGATCAACTGCTCTATACCAAGCGGGAGAAACATAAATCATATTTTTTGTATACTGGAGACAAATAATTATAAATAAATATTATTATAGAGGGAAACTTCCAAGGCGATAATTCAACGAATCATGTCTTTGATTAGGTTAATAATAGCTTGTGCTATTGGTCCGTTGGAATGATATTATTATAACCGGTCACTGATGCTTGTGTGTCGATGATGTGGATAGACCTCTCCAAAACTCTAAGCATGTGTTTAGTGCTATGGAAACCGTCGATGAACATGCAGTAGGTCTATCATCTAATGGCAAGTCGATGAGTAACTTGATAGCTTGGGGATAGCTTTGTTGAAACTGTTCCCAGAGAATCATTGCAGCCAGTGACTGACTCTCTTCGCGTCTCGGACACCGCATATACTCTCTGGATTTATTTACAAAGATGTTCAATGTTTGACTACAACCATAATACATAGGAGACAAGAAATAACAGTTTGCGTTCTCAAAGATTGGTTCCTTTGAACGGCTGACGTTTTTCACCTTCCAGGAGAGGTTTCGACGCAAGGATGACTCCATAAAACGGTAGACACTATAGTGCAAGAAAGCAAAAATAAAGGACTGAGTCTTAATAGCAAAAAACAGAAGTAATGGTAACAACAAAGCATAAGACATCACCTCAGTGCAAAATAAAGACGAGTGGAACAATATTAAAACAGGTAAATGAATTTAAATATTTGGGAACTTTGTTGACCTAAGACGTAGGTGTACAAAAGAGATGCAAAATGGCTGAGGCAAAAGCAGCTTTCTAAAAAATGAAGAAGATACTATGCAATCCGTTTTTGACAACATAAATAAGAGAGTTCTTAAATGTTAAGTAGAGCCAGTCTTAATACATGAATGTGAATCATGGGCATTAGGACAACAGACAAGAAAATCACATGAATCTGTAGAAATGTGGTATTACAGAAGAATGTTGAGAATACCATGGACAGCAAAGAAGAGTAATGCAAACGTTCTGAAAAAGGTCAAATCAAATTTAGAGTTAATTTCCAATATTAGGAAGAACCAATCATCATTTCTTGGTCATATTATAAGAAGAGAACAGCTTGAATTTATTGTAACTGTTGGAAAAATTGAGGGACGAAGAGATAGAGGAGAGCAAAGAGAAAAGATGCCAGATAGATTAAGAGAATGGCTTGACAGAAGGCCAACAACATAAATGATAAATAACTATCGAGATCAAAAGTTGTGGAGAGACCTGATCACCTCCGCCAGCAGGCCCGGTACTTGATGATGAAGATGATGACTCTTTATTTCTTCATGCACATAGTGCCCTTTCAATAATTATTTGTGCCATGTTGGTAACTCGCGGCACCCTCAGTATCTACCACTTGCATTAACTCTTTCAGTTCGAAGGTTACTATCAGTTTAGGGGTAGAGATTTAAGAGACAACATTTTTCATGTTTTTAAATATTAATTTACATGTTTATATTTATCTAACCCGTAACATATGCTTTTATGAAATGTTTAGATAATTAAACAATGAATTAAATATCGCCAATAACAAGATGTGTGTGTTACCGGGGCCTCATTATGAGGAAAGTAAAGAATAGTGACACTGTGACCTTCCAGGCATGTCGTAAGAGGCGACTAAGGAGGTTGATCGATGGCTTGACAAGCTGTCATTGTAAAAAGTATTGTTATAGAAACAGCCATATATTTTAGAAGCAGTGATCTCTGCAATATGTGCCATTTTGGCACGCAAGGTTTCTGTTTTTGAGATTATTGTTCTGCCCTATGTGCCGTCTTCGGCTCGAAAGGACAATAGATAGATAGAATACCAAGATGATACAAGTCATGTTATGAGAATATGGTTCGATGACAATTTACATCTCGTACAATGGTACGCGGCTAATCTCGTGCTTGACCGAAATGGGAATGACGCATGGTGCGTCGAATCGTACCGAAAGAGTTAATCTGCTATCAGTTATTTTGTGTTCACAGCTGCCATCTAAACGCAGAGACTGTTCCATTTATCAAATGATGGTGTCTGAGAACCCACATATTTTGAGTGTGAGTTTATGGTATAGGCAATGGGCCACCTAGGGTTAATACTGATAACTTGAATTGATAACATTCATTTCTTATTTCGCATAATTTCTATGTCATCAAGAAAAAGGAAAAGCAATGGAAGACCGTAGTAAGAAAAAACAACATAAATTGACATAATGAAGCAGATTTCTACATCACCATTAAATGATAATTGCATATTATTTTAGATTAAAAAATGAGTAACGTACTAAAACGCAAACAAAAAGACGCACACAAAAAGACACAAACAAGTAGAGAAGAAACACATTTTAGATTTGCATGTTCTTTCTAATTTGATCTTCATGTCTTATTAGATCGACAATACAAGTTTCCAAACAGAGAGCGTAAGTAAAGAATTATCACTATAATTACGTCCAGCCCCAATGGTAGCGTGCAGTCATGTAGATCAAATTATTGAGTAGGCGGAATCAGTATAAAACGTTGGAAATATTGCAACCATATGGTCTTTAACGTAACACCGTAGAAACAGAATTGAATAAAATAGCAATAAAGCATACCTTAGGTGTTCATTATAAGAAACCAGTACACAACTTGAATATTGATTAGAAGAAATGAGTATTAAATGACACCATAGATATTTATTATAAGAAAGCAGCATTAAAACTCCGTAGATATTATTATAAGAAAGCGGTGTTCAAACACACCTTAGATATTGATTAAAAGAAAGCAGTATTAACACACATTAGATATTGATTACATGAAAGCGGTATTAAAACACATTGGATATTGATTAGCACAGAGCAGCATATAAGGGGCGTAAAACCGACCTTATTAATCCAAAAATCCTGTACCGAAGGTCTGTAAAATTGATGGTCTCTAACACCATATTCCTTGGAGTGACAGGGACACTTTACTTTTTTTTTGTCTTTTACAAATTCATATACTCGACACCTTGATTACGAGGACAGAACACCGGAGAAGAGTCAACTTTCTGAAATTCTGATGAATTCACTAGTTATCATCCAAATTCCTATCTCATCTCCCATGCACAGAAAGTTATCTGTAGTCCCCATCATAGCAGTCTCAGCACACGCCAAAAGACATAAGGCGAAACCACACAGAAAGTGAAAAAAAGCCAAATGGCCCCTGTCATACGATATCAGCATTGATCGTACACAATCGGAATATCGAAACACGATCAAAACGGACGAAACGCACAGCTCACGGTGTGCACAAACGCTTAACTCGGTAGCTCCTGCAACAATCCGGGCTTGTAATATGAGGAAACTGCAACAAGGAACACTTTTCAGACATAGCCTTCAATGGTTCCTGCTGCCTATCCACCACATTGACCGGAAGTTCACATCCTCCTGAAATTGATGACCGTCATATGTTTTAAAATGTATAGCTCTTGATGATGCTACGACATCGTTTATGACTCCAAATGCGAACATATGAAACACAGTTAGTGTTTAGGTACCATTATAATTATCCACTGACGATATATAGCTTCATTGAGTCATAGACGGTCATAACCAGCATATCTCTGTGATGATAGACTTGTATATATCAGCAAGGTATTTATCTATATACGTGTGTGAAGTGTAGCTGGAGAACTGCCTAAATACACTATTTAGCGTACAGAAGACTGCATTTTTTGAGTCATAGATGTAATATAATATTGCGAGAATACCAGACCCAAGGGTCGACCACGAAATAGATGGATCGATAAAATATTAGAATCACTAGGTAACATAACAGCAACATAAATGATTGGTTATTGTTATTGGTTATGGAAGGCCTCTGTATCACAGCAAACGCATTAAAATCCATCATTGCTCAACCGCCCGTGCCTGTGGAATCATCAGAATTACTAACTCATCTCCCAAACAAAGAAAGGTAACTGTAGTCCCCATCGTATAAGTCTCAGCACACGTCAAAAGACATAAGGCGAAACCGCGCAGAAAATGAACACAGACCACTGTTCCCTGTCGTACGATATCATCATTCATCGTAAACAAGCGGGATATCGAAGCAGGATCAAAACGGATGAGACATACATCTCACGGTGTGCACAGAACACTTAACTCAGTAGCTCCTGCAACAAGCCTGACTTGGAATATGATGAAACTGCAACAAGGAACACTTTTCAGACATAGCCTTCAATGGTTCCTCCCGCCTATCCACCATATACCATGGGAGTTCACGTCCTCCCGAAAATGATGATCGTCATAGCACTTGATGATGTTAGGTCATCATTGATGACTCCAATTCCAAACATATAGACACACAGTGGTGGTAAGTTATCATTTCCAATCCAACAGAAGCCACATGACCTGTAGTTAGTAAAACTACAGAGAGAATATGATTTTGTGACATTCACTGATTCACTCTTAGATGTGAATGTGTAGTTTACACAAGAGGAGAAGTTTTCAACTACAGTGATCCCATTTAAGGCAATTCTGGGATAGCAAAACAAGTCTCCTTTATAGCAGCAGAACTTGATGTTCTCCGCTCCCTTCTTGTAGCTGCCGCCACACGATTCTGATGTCTCATTAACTTGGACATCACTCAAGAACAATGTCAGATTAACATTCCATAGATCTGGTTCTGCTGATAAAGTACTTGGTGCAACAGTCGTATCAATCATACAGGAGGCTCCTGGTTTCTGGTCATTAATATCACAGACGGCACATGATGTTGTTATATTCAGTATTTCTTTCTGGGTGTAAATATGTGGCACACACATGGAGAGTGGTTTGTGGTCACAGTAATCCCATTAAAGACAATTCTAGGGTAGCATGGCATAGCTGTTTCAGAACAGTACAATCCTATGATGTTTTCTGTGTTCGCTAGAAAAGCTGCTGCTGCTACACAATCCTGACCAATTATAGGTGTTGACATTATTCACTTGCAATGACAAAACTGCTTTGTTTACATCATAAACCTCTGGAATCGAATTATTTATGGGACTAATAGTACAATTTATTCTTCCATCGGGGATATCTACATTGAGTCCCCCCAAAAAAAGGTCTTTGGTTAAAAAGCCTATATGCTTTTGAGTTAAACACAAAATGAGCCCACTTCATAGATTCAAAATGATCCTTGCCAATGCCATCCGTTTGCACAAGTTAGGTCCTTAGCTACCAAAGTCATAAACGTCTGAAACGAAGCCATCGAATTAACGACTTTATCTACATCGAAGGTTAACGAACTGTGAACACACATTTATGTTCAAACCCTTGAAAACATTTTCAAAAATCTGCCAACTCGCTGCAATAACATATATCGTGTTGTTCAATGTAAACATTGCTTAGTCCATAGCTCGAATATAAATAAGCTGCCATTTTGGTGCGTCCCATGACGTCATCATCAAATAAATGAACATAAATATACATACATGAACAGAAGAACAAAAGACCGCAAATTATATTTCCCCTCGACGCTGAAAGGCAAATGAGAAATGACAGAAGACGAAGAAGATAGATGTAATCTGACAAGTATTTTTCTCGACATTTAGAATTGCATTTTCTCTATTCTTACCAGATTATTCTTTCTTGCTGTATTTGTCACCGTCACATTGGGGCATCTTGCAGTTTTGTTACACGCATTGATCGGTTCTCGCGTGCTCTATCAAATCACCGTGATTCTGGTTCTCCTCCAGCACAACATCAAGTTCTAGGTCCAGAGCCATGTTCAAGGTATGCATGTGGCGATGTACCTGCTGACTGAGACAGTGATCTTGGTCTGTATTAAATCACCATCAACGTATTAAAGGAACTCGTTCCTTCCAGACCACTAAACTAGAGCATCTATCAAATTTGCAGTTCCCTCAAATTCCAAGTCCGGCCTGCGGCAAGAGCCACTGAGTTAAGTGATCTGTGCACACTGTGAGCTGTGTGTTTCATCTGTTTTGATATTCCGATTGCTTACGATGATTGATGATATCAGATGATGGAGAACAGATGGATGTGTGCACTTTCTGTGCGGGTTCGCCTTATGTCCTTATGCTTGTTCTGGAACTGTTATGATGGAAACTACAGCTACATTTCTTTGTTTTGGAGATGAAATAGTAAATCGGATGATTCCACTGGCACGAGGAGTTCAGCAATTATGGATTTTAATTCGTTTTCAGTGATACCGGGGCCTTCCATAACCATAAACATCTATCACATCTCCTGCCTGCTGCTCTTGTACCTGCTATTAAAATACATCAACACTTAATTTTTACTTGTGATCTTGTCGCCGACTATTGTGCTGCATTCTTTCAGGATGTGTACTAAAAGTTATTACATTATAAAGAGTGATGTGCTGCCGGAGCTAATGAGTTAAATGATATGTGCACACTGTAATCTATTTTTCATCAGAATCGTGTTTCGATACTCTCTCTCTCTCTCTCTGCGATCAGGACTCAATCAGAGTAGGATTCCAGACTCTCACATGAAGTCAGCTGTCAGGCTAAGGGTGTTGATCGCCCCCACAGACAGAACATCACAATTAGAGTCTGCCAGATCCACTCTGATTGAACACCCGTTAAAACGTTGCACTGTGTTCTGCGCCAGTGGCCCAGTGCATCCGATTTCAGCCAGCATTTTATTCAGGTTTGATTTCCTTAGCCTTTGATTGTCCCCAATCTTCCTGCAAGGCAGCAGATTGTCTTTTCTGTAGGGGGATTCTGCCCTTAGATGGTCGGCCCTCCCAGGTTTACGAGCACCATCTGCCCGAGTCACTAGAGGTGACTAACACAGACATGCACACGTGTTTCGATACGATTGTTTACGATGAATGATGAAATCGTATGACGTAGGTCAGTTCAGCTGCGTTCACTTTCAGCGCCGCTTAGTCTTATGTCTTTTGGCGTGTGTTGTAGCTGCTATGATAGAGACTGCAGCTGATTTTCTTTTCTTCGATCCATCACTGAGATGAGTTTTAATTCGGATGATTCCACTTTTACGGGCGGTTAAGCAATTGTGGATTTTAATTCGTTTGCAGTAATACTGGGGTCTTTGGCTAACGATACCCATAACCATAAATCACACAAAAAAACAGCCTAATTTGATTGTAGATTCCACTGACATTTACTACATTTCATATATAATTTTTTTTTAAATGTAAATGTAAAGTAACATCATCATCAGGTGGAATGCCGGTTGTTGTAGTCGATCGTCTCTCTCCATATCTCTCAGTCCTTCATGCATAACATAATTTCAGTCGGTGGCCTGTTATTATGCCGCTTAGATAAGGCGTTCAATATGTGTTTTTCTCTTTGTTTTCCTCTGCACTTCTTTCACTTCGCCTGTTGTTATAGTATTCGCAATAGCTATTTCTCCCATCATATGCTTAATAAATGTAAATTGTTTCTTTCTTGTAATGTTGATGATAGTGCTTGTTTCTCCAATTAGTTTTAAAGATTCAACATGTATAATATTTGTTTTGCATGGAACTCATAACATTTTAAAAATAAAAACAACATCTCAGCTGTCTCTAATGTTCGTTATGTTGGTTACCGTTCATGACTCGCTTCATATAGGAAGTTTCGAAGTAGCAATTTAAGACAAATTCTAGCATTAAATGGCAATGCTCTATTACAAAGCATGTTATTTTTTTCATTCAGTGGAATTCTGCTTTGTCATATTCTACTTCTAGTTTCTGCAATTTCTCTGCCATTTGATGTTATTATTGATTCAATATATGTAAATGTACTCACTTGTTTCAGGATTTTAGAATTAATTTTACTCTACATTTTTTTGTTTTGTTGTCATTGATATTACCATTGTTTCTTTCATTTTTATGTTGATGGTCAGATCATTTTGGTCACTTTCTGTCTGAATTTAATGTGATAGAATTTGTAGATTTTGTGATTTTCTGTTTTCAATATTATGTTATATGCGTATATTATATTGCTTATGCTGCACCCCCCCCCACAACACACACCACCCCACACACGCACTTTAAGCCAGTCTATTTTTCAATAGTTAAAAACATATTTTCGCTGTACGCAGAACATAGATATGGTGATATCCAGGTCGGACATTGAGTTTATTAGTTTTAAAATAACATATCAACGTGATGACTTGCTGCATATATACGTGTATATGTGTGTATACGTATAGTATACATGTGTGTATATGAATATATATGGTGATTTCAAGATCTCAAAGAAAACATGGCACATAAGAAATGTTAATTCAATTTGGCTACAGACAGAGAATCTTTCCCTCGGTCCCTGTTGATTATAACTTTCTGTCTACAAAGGACATGAGGCCTAATGATGAACGAAACGAATTAAACATATTTAAAAAATGTTTATTTCCAGTGAAATGAGGACTCATAACATATAACATTGTTGGCAAATGCATGATATACATATATATATGTAAGAAAAAGAGGAAAGCTGAAATACTCGGTTACAACTGGCAAAATACGAGGAAAGAGAGATCACGGACGACGGACGAAGAGAGAACATACTAGATAGATTGGTGTCATGGCATGGCAAACAGTCAAAAACATAACTCATACGATGCACAGTAGATAAAAGATTGTGGAAGGACATGATCGCCAACCGGTATGACAAGTGTGTCACGAGGTATTTATTAGGTACTAGGTACAAGAATGAGTTAATCCCCATATTAGTATAGCGTTGCAAGCTGTATTGACTTTCTTCACGTCACTGGTTCTCTTGAGGAAGTTTTCCTTTTTTTTTTCAAAAATCATAAAGGTACTGCAATCTTCTATATCAACAGAGAGCAAAACTGTAGAAGTTACGATAACCTCATTTCATTAATCTGTTTTTGGTGCATATTGTCACTTGGGAATTGACTGTGATACAATGTGACGCCTTTATCAGGTTCCCGTACATATGCATTGCAGTTTGTGTTCCGCTTATGACATGCTATACAATTACGCTTTTAATTCCTCCTTCACTAGCACATACTTCATGTACCATTTGTCCGCTGTTTTCTACGTGATATTTATAGCGAGCCCCTCTATCTATAAATCATTCCTATATCATATGGGTATCATCATTAATACATGTAAGTGACCAAATCTCAATGAAATATTGGCAGTTTCTTTCAAAGATAAATATCTCTACATGGAGAGATGACTTTCAGAGCGAGAACACAACGAAGATCATTTATTTCGTCAATTCTCGTCCGTTTAATAGGAATGAACGGATCTCCAAGTAGTTGCCAATTTGTTCAATTTTTTTTTAAAGAAGAAAAATGGTTTAGTCTCAAAATCGTGTAGACGCTGGTAGTAATGTCCTTAATAACTTACACTTGTTAAAACATTCACAATTTTACTCCTTGTACCTATAACATGCTACAAACGTAAGGATACTTCCCCTCTCCCACACCGCCCCCATATTTCAAAAACACACAGAGTCAAAGAATAGAAATTACTTTATATGCACATTACAAGGGTTTTGTGGGGCTTAGTCGTTGAAGAAAGATTCAGGAGACGTAGGTTATGCATTACCGATGTACTGACAAGGGGTCCGTCTTGGTAAGGTAAGTAATATGTAATAAGTAGTAGAGCACTGTTTGTACAGAGTTTTAAAGCTGGAGGCAATCTGATCATCAGAAATAGACCCCTTGGAGTAGGTGTTTGGGGTTCATCAGATCATAATAGATCACCGACAAAATCTACCAATGATAAACATTAATTGCAACAGACGTTGATCTATGGTCACATATGATAATTTAACCGCCTGTAAATGTATCACGTTGAATGTATATCAATAACATTAAAGAAAAGTTGCCAATTATAAAGATGTTCAATGAAAATCATCAAGTTCTCACTTTATCATGTCTTCAACGGTGATGTACGAGATATAAATCAATTTGCAAGGACTTTGGAAGTTGAAATATTATTATAAGTGAGAACATAGGTCGATGAGTGATTATGTAAGGGATCAGTGTAGCAGTGAGTAAATAGGCGATTGATGAAATGTGTGAGTGTATCGTGAGTGTATGTCAAAAACTGAGTCAGCGACTGTGTATAATTACCATACCACAAAATGATGTTTTCTTGTTGTTTTTATGTGGCGTGAAGCCACTAGCTGAGATCTGAGATAAGATATTAGACAATAAAACACAAGTTAAATGTAAAGTACGAGACTTGAATCGGGGTCTTAACGCGCGAGTTTTCCCCCATATGTGCTCGGCCGCCTATACATTAGTGTTCGGATAGTTCTGGATAGTGTCGCTTCAAGCATCGAAACTCACGAAGCGAAGCGGCATTCCTCACCTTCCCAGAGTGCTAACTTGGTACTCATTTCTGCCAGCGACCTGGTCAACCTCGATGGTATTTTTTTCCCAACCTCGAGTACAACTTACACTGCTTCTAGCGGAAATCGAACACAGGTTGTCCGAACGTCGGTAGTCCAGTCGGGTGGTTTCTCCAACTATGCTATCCAGGCCCCTTAGAAGCCAATAGTCATTGACTGTAGAAGTAATTATCCAATAATTACTAGGTCATAAGATGATTCAAATAAAGAACGGTGGTTACCTTATTTGCGCATCAAAGGCATTATAATATATAAGGAGGCATGGTACGAGTTGGCCATAACGTGTTTGCAATTCTTGACGTAAAGTAGAACCATAAATTAAAGCAACACATGTATATGTTGTGAACGGGCCAAGAAATAACGATAAAGAAATTGACAAACAACTGTTCGTAGTCATTGATGGGCTACCAGATAAGTAATGTGCTCTCATGAACATTGTGAAGTTATAATTACGAATTGTCCTATGGTCATTTTCTTACCCATTTCACATTAAATTTCTATAAGAAAATGGAATTTCCTGAGTTCAAAATCCAATCGTTTTCTGTCTAACACAGATTACACAATACCTTGGCACTGTAATGACAGTAAGTATGACGGATCTGACATTGCCTGGAATAAAGAAGCAAACATATATAAGAGTTGTGGGGCGTTGCTGCTTTACTTTCTTTGTAACGAATAATATAGTCTGGATCGTAAAGCAGATATTGCTAACAAGCAAAAAAAGTACGAAAGTCATAAGATAATTTCTACCACCTTTTGATAATATAATAATTATATGTATGTATATATATAAATATATATATATATATATATATATATATATATATATAAAAATTAAATTCCAATTCATATAAATTAAATTTTCTATAAGAAAATAGAATTTCCATTCATATAAAATCCTTTACATTACTTAATGCTATAATAATACACACACATATAGAGAGAGATATAAAATAACTATATATATATATATATATTATATATATATATATATATATTATAGCATCAAGTAATGTAAAGGAATGTATATGAGAATGGGCAAACAAAATACGACTTTGTTGTGAAAGCAATTCTTAAAGAAGACAAGAATGAGAGCCAAGAAGAATAAACATCATCAACATCATCGCTTGCCATCTCCGCAATGAAAGTTTCCCAACGACAGAGTACCATTCTGCTATCTCTTGCTTTGATGATAGGCTGATATGTCCTTCTTTTGTTGTTACTCGTATATGTTAGTCTTGGTCTGCCCCTGTCTCTTTTACTTTGCATTTTCCCCTCCAAGATTACTTTTAGTAGGATGTTGTGTCTTTTAACATGGCCCAAAATCTCATTTGTCTTGGACGATATCAAGCGCCCCATAACCAGCAGTGTTTTTATCGTGATGGACTAACCGTTTCTGAGTTATTTCACAATATCCTATCATCTTATATCTAAAGCAAATTCCCAAAAATTTAGATTCAAATATATAGAAATGATAATATTGTCAGTACCAATTCTGAACAAAGTGTAAAGATTAAAGCGGAGTTCGTATAGTAATAGACATACATATCCTAATTCTGGCAGAAACAATCAAAGTAACTGATACAGAGTTATGTTGGATGAGACATACTGTTGGGACTGCAGTATAGAAGGCCAGAGTCGTCTCGAATTCACCAAAACACTGAACGGTGACATAATCTGAGTAATTAGAGGAATATATTATCTACAACACTCATAGTGCTGTGGGATAGTTAGGCTCCAGGTCATTATATATTTATGTTTTAGCTAACTATTTAAGTAGTTAATTATTTAATTAGTTAGGTTATTAATACGTTTAATCAGTTAATTAGTTAGTCATGTGTTAATTATTAGCTAGCTAGAAGGCATTTCATAATATGATAATAAACAGAACGACTTGGAAAGAGTTTGTTGAAGACCTATGCTCCATTGGGAGCTAAAAAAGGTAGAAGAAGAGAAGCAGAAGAAGATGGCCATGGATGCATAAACTACTAGAACCAATAGAGAAAACCAGTGCATTCATGTTAAAATATCACCCACCCAAAACCAGGGCTGTAGTGAAACATGAACTCCAATTGTTATAAAAATAGACATGTCTGTGTATATGACAACTCCAAACTCGGATACACGATAAAAAGGCAAAGCTCGCACTTCAGTTTCCACTTCCATTTGTTTTATTACTATTTTTACCATGTGTTCCTCTGCGTTCTCTATTCTGGATTGTGCATACAGATAGAAAAGTACATCACTTAACTGGCGCTTTGCCAATTGCAGATGTCAGTGACGTCTTCTCATGTCATGACATAACTTGCACGCTCTAGTGACGTCAGGGATGTGTGAGAGACTTGAACCATTACGGCTTCTAGGCATACATAAATATAAAATAAAATAAATAATTTATTTTGGATTTTTTTTTTTCGTTTGCCAGCTTTTTACCTCTGACGAAGTCCTTAGAGGCTAGGACTGAATTTTGCGTGTTAATCCATTTTTCCCTGGCAGCCGTGTGCACAGGGATCCCTCGCCGCACAGGCAGATAACTCCGACTTCGTATGTACTCATATTTTTCCGTCGATGAGTAATTGACGTTTCAAGCCGGGTCTCGCCGCTGACACAAGGGGCGCTTGCTGCAGATAGAAATCATAAATAAAAATCCCAACCGGTGCAGCCGGATTTGAACCCACAAGCTCTATGTCTCGAGGCCGACGTCTTGCCTCGAGACCAACCAGTTCCCTAGTTATTTGGAAATAAAACGCATAAAAATAATGCTGAGATCGATATACAAAATATTGCAATCAAGATAAAGCCGAGTGTAGAATGATAATGTATGCAATTTTGACGCTGCGGATTAGGAATGAAAACGATGAGCTATAGCCTAAGTATCGCTGTGTCTTTCAGTTGGTTCACAACTTCAATCATATGCGCGAGGTAGCGGCTAATTTCTTCAGCATGAGTTGATAGAAATTTAAAAAAAATGGATATATAGTTTTACATCATTTTCGAGAGAGTGCAGCACACGACAGTCTGGTCGTTACATATTTGCAGATGATTTCTGTAGAGGACATATGGAAACGACGTGGCACTTAGAGGAAGCAGATCCACGAATCCATGAAAATTAAACATCCGCGGGTTACTGATTAGTGAGCGCTTCTTTTGACGTCAGTGAAGATATAATTAATCTTTCCAAAGTTTCGACAATATTTTATGCTTAATTTCAATAGATTCTAAAGTTGTGCAACGTTTCCAGTTTTCGACATTAATGGCCGGACAACTTAATTTGTTGCATTGATATTTCAGTTTGGGAACAACTCTCTTACCCCCCTCCCTCTCTATACATACATACCTGTGTATATATATATATATATATATATATATATATATATAATGAGACAATTATTTCCCAAAATGAATTTGCTAATTTTGTTTTTTCTTCTTTTTCAGATATCGTTAACGCAAAAGAGGTCAGCATAATCATGTAGCAAAGAATTTGTAGTGATCAGTTGTATAAGTTTGTATGTGTTTTTGTTTTAGTATTTTATAAACACAGCCTGCACTGATTGCGAATTCCAGGACCTGTGCAAACTATTTTTCTGAGAGATATTCGTTCATGTTAATATTTGCTGTTCTGTAACCTTATTTGAAGCCGCATTCAACAAACCTCAAGAGAGAATCAGTTCGTTCGTGCGTTAGGAGCTTGTTATAGTTGACAACATGCTGACTACATATACAATCATTAGTTTCCCAAATTTCGCCAATTTATGGACGTTTTTAAATTAGACCTTGGAGCTGCGATAGCTCAGTGGTTAGTGAATTGGACTACAAAGGGCATGAGGTAAAGTTCGATCCCAACCGACGGCTCCGGTTTCACCCAGCTTAAATGGGTACCGGATTTTTTTCTGGGAAAGTAAAGCGGCACGGGCGTAATACCGACCACACTACCCCAAAAATCATGTGCTGAAGGTCTGTAAAATTATGGTCACTAACACCATATTGCCTATACTCCTCTTGGCGTGACGGGGATACTTTACTTTACTTACTTAAAACAGACCTACACAAGGATCCGCTTTGGGATGCTCTTCCCAGCCAGCTATGGCAATTTCTTCGTTCCTACAGTTACGATCCAATATATATGGGGTGGTTTACTCGCTACAATTCTCGGTATTATCGTCATACTATTTTTCTTGTTTAGATGCAACACTCAACATATATGATGACGTCATATTTATGTTCAAGTGAATGTGGTCCTATTATATGGCTGTTAAACATGGAGGACAACGAAATTGACAATCATGAAGATACAGACTGTCATTAATGGATGCTTGCGCATAATAAAAGGATGGAAATGGCAGGACAAAATCACCAACATAGAATTATGGAAATGTGCCAGTCAAATTCCAGTGGATAAAGAGATACAGCGAAATGGTGGCGCTGGACATGACACACACTGCGGAAGCCAAGTAAGAGTATTACACAACAGGCCCTTTTTGGAATCCTCAGGGGAAAAGACAATGAGGAAGCCCAGGGATTTCTTGGAGAAGAAAGATTGAAGCAAAGATGAAGATGATGGGGAAGATATGGAATGATTTTAAAAGAATGGCAAGAAACAGAACGACTTGGAAAGTGTTTGTTGAAGACCTATGCTCCACAGGGAGCAGAAAGGTAGAAGCAGAATAATTTAGTCCTTAAATGTCTGTGCAATACCTTCAATAGTTGTAAAACCAGGAGAAATGCAGGGTTCCTATCAAGTGATACACCCTATAATTGTAGTGAATGGACACAGACAACTTCTACGGGTAGCTATCACTTTAACAACGAGTTATAATTCTAGTACTAGCCTTTTAGTCGAGGACGGTAAAATATGTTTGTAATCCTTTCATTTTCACACTTTGAATTCATTCACGTCTTTTAGCTTTCAGAGATAACAATATTGCGATGTATTCAACGTTTTTTCAAGAATGTTTGTTCATGTCGACTGAGCCTTATCAAACATTCGCTGATACAGACCATTGTGCTATAATCATTTTCGCTGCTTAGAGCATGTATCACTACTACATGCTACAACTACACCTCTTTTATCTCTAAGTCAAATAGAAGCAACGAAACTATCAAAGAGATCATAATACCGTATCGTTCATATGTTTAACTCTTTCCGTAATGTTCTACACACCATGAACCATGCCAGTTTTGTTATGTACGTTTAGCCGCTCAGTGCGTCACTTCAATTGTATTGGTGTAGACTGTTATCAAACCATATTCTTGTTATGTCTTGTATCATGTGGTAAAATATAATTCCTTGTTTATTTATTTAAACATGCATATATCATATGTTGTGTGTTAGATAAATATAAACTTGACCATTGATTTTAAAACAATGAGCAATTTTGTCTCTGAAATTTTCCGTTGCTTGGATTTTGTTGTTGACGGATTGCACGAGTTGATGCGGGCAGGTTGCCCTTGACTCATAAGATGTGACGGGTCGTAATGGCTTTCTTGACATTCCCGGCTGTTATTGGAGAAGTTTGAGTTCGTCTATCCCGGGCTATGCTGGGAAATTACTAGTCCAGCCCAGAGGTGCTACAATAATGGGTCCTCTATATCAGTAACATCCACCACTACAGGGAATACGGAGATCCTAGCTTCTTTTAGCCAGTCTGTTTTGACGCAGACTGTTACCAGGGAATACCACGAGGTGGTAGAACTGCTAGGTCTTGGCCAGCTGATCGTGCGCCGACCCTGCTATTGCGACCAGTGGTCGCAGGCGCTTCTGCTCCTTCCCCTTCCGTTGTATTGATAAAAGCCCCCGTACCAAAAGAGTTAATATCTCGCCAGCTAGAACAACTACCGGCAATACTAACTCGCTTCGTTAACTTAATACTTAAAAACATGATAACATTTGTCTTTGAAATCTCTACCGCTGAATTTATAAAACCCTCCCGTACAGAAAGAGTCAATATAAATATATATCAACATCGTTCTATTTCTTTAAGGAATTATGCCATTTTGGTTAAAATGTGCTTCATTTTTGTTTCAAGACATTAGGATGTAAGAAGGAAATTACGAAAATACTCGTTTGTTTCAGAGTGTGGTTTACAAATGGAGAGTGTTGACATTCTAACTGCTCGTGGGGAGATAGGACCAGTACGTGATTCAAGTAATGAATGTCAATCTGCAACATTAAATAGACTGCAACATCATCACTCGAAGGGAGCTATTCAAATATGTTTCGCAGGGATAAGAAGTAAATTAATAATTCAGCACAGTCGTTATCGTCAGCTATAAGTTACTGCATGTTAGGTTACATCGAGGGGATTCGAACTCGTATGGAACTACCTGATGTGCATTGATTATGATCTGTTTGGCTAACTAACTAACTGACTAACTACTAACTAACCAGCTAAAAAGCTACCTAAGTAATAAATAAACACAACCAGCTAATCAAATAACTGACTAACTATCTAAATATTCAACTTAATAACTAACTTACTTTCAAACTAACAGCCAAATTAACTAGGGAACTTATTAATATGTTTCCATACACATCATTTATAAAACATCTTGAGATTCCTAGAGGGCAGACATATAGGGGCGCCAATAGCATTGGTTTATGTGTCCCTTGTCCAACGTCATTTTTCTTCCTCTACTTTTCCCCTATCACTGATAACTAAACAGTGTCGTGGTTTATATCATTTGTCGTTCTTGAGCTGCTCGAATTGTCTGAATTAGTGATTTTCCTTTGTTGTTACATGTCTCTGTCACTACATCTATCCATCTTCTTCTGGGTATTACTCTTGGTCTTTTTCAATACAGTCTCGAGAAGAACGCCCTTGATGGTGATTGGTGAGGATTCATTCTGATCAGGTGGCCAAACCATTTAAGTTGTTGTTCAATATATTCTTGGAAGGGTTTTGTTCCTAACATTTTTCTTATGGTTTTATTTGGTATTCTATCTCTTCTAGTGTTGTTTGTTACTTTTCTCAAGCATCGCATCTCACATGTATTGATCTTTCTTAATTGTGATTTAGAAAGGGTCCATGTTTAACTTTCATAGCACGAAGTTGGTCTGAAAATGCTATTTATAATTTGTTGTTTAGCTGCCATAGAAATGTTTGGATGTCTTAACAATGGTGAAAGCTGGTCTGTGACAGCATTTGCTTTTTGTATTATCATGCCAATTTCTCGTCTAGTTATCCATCTTCTGTGAACATTGTATCCAAATCCATGAATTCTTCTACTTGTTTTATTTCTTTATCTTTGATCTTAACGTTTAATGGGTGTCTTAATTTACTTATTCTCTTAGCCTCTGTTTTTGCTGTAATAAATTTTCATACTGTAGTTTGTGCAACATTATCTAGAGATGTTATATGCTGTTGTGGCGGGTTCATCTGTAAAAAATAGCTCGTTGATGTTGGAATTTTCTACCTCTATCCTTATTGTTGGTTGTTTCCTGATTTATTTTGTCCATATATATGATGAAGAGGAGTGGTGAGAGGACACATCCTTATCTTACATCTGTTTGTAACCTGAAACCATTCTGACAGACCTTTCGATGTTCTAACGACACTAGTATACTTCTATACGGATCAGAAACGTTGGCTACCTATACAGGGCAGGAGAAAAGGTTAAACAGCTTTCATGTGCGTTGTCTTCGAAAGATTATGACAGCAAATGACAGGACAAAGTAACCAACTATATTGTTTTACAACGAGCTAAACTCCCTTCCGTCATGGCAACACTTAGAAGTCGTAGACTAAGGTGACTGGGTCACGTAAGAGAAACGGCAAAAATTTGATATTACCAAAGAAATATTTTATGACGAATTTAAATGCAGCTTTCGTAAGGACTTTTTCTTTCAGTGACGAAAGAAACTGGGAAATGTGGGTTCTGAACGTAGCACATGGAGAAATAAAATACTAAACCGGCACAGCACCTTACCAGTTCTGATATCTAATTCAGAACACATAAGACGGGGGCGGGGGGGGGAGAAGAGACGAGGATATATCTTTGTTTTTACTGCAGATGGATATGTATGTCCAATAGTTGCAGATTCAGCCACGAGAGCAGCTGATTAGCGAAGCATCACCCAGGTACAATCCACTAAATATTTTACCAAAATATTGACTAATCTTGATTGATTACTACCAACAGTCTGCCAAAACGCAAAAACCACCAGTAATAAAGCGATTAATATAGTTTTTTTTTTTTTTTTTTTAAATTGTTAATAACTTTAAAGGGACCCATGAATGGACTTTCAATAATTAGTTTCAATATCTTCTCTTTCAGATTGTAAACCTTATTCCAAGTGTAAGTTATGTGATCCACACTTTGGTTCTTCGACATTATCCTTTCCTTCTATGTATGTCTTCCAGTGCCATGGGATAGATGCGGCTTACAGTCTTTGGATCCTGTATTTGGTTTCCTTTGGCGTGCACTAATGCCTTTAATATTCCTTAAGTGTCTTTGGTATGGTTGTCCGTTTGCTCTATCACCCATATTTCATTTGGTTTGATGACGATGAGATGTATCGCAGTAAATTTTTGTTATCTCAGCAATCATTGTTTCAGTTTTTGTCTTTTAACATCTTTTTTGCGACTATGTTTTCTAACATTTCCCGATGAATTACAAGCAGTACTTTACTTTCGTGTGGCATACACACTTTATTCCGGTTAAGATTATTTCATAGCCGTCTCGTAGTTATTTGTTTAGATCTGAGATTGGCTGGATTAAAGGAAAAGAAGCAGGAGAAGGCAACAGTTTGATATTGATATGCTTTCATGTGTTTTGTGGCGTATATAACCAACTCAAGGAGAAACCCTTTTATATAGATTTATTCATAAACATGTTTGTCAAGTGTTAGTATTGGGTTAGTGTCGTACAGTGCTCACATTAACAATTGTTTATGAGAGGATTAAAGGACATTCGTCACAACTCAGCGATTCATTTTTTTTTTAATGAGGAGTACGATTTTGATCCTGCTTTTGGCTGCCTTTTGTTGTTTGGTTTTTTTTAATGTTGTTTGCCATTTTTTTTGTTGGAAAATGTTGGAAACATATCGACCCCTGAAATAATTCGTGGTTATAGAATATATATTCAAATTAAAAGAGAAGACAGAAACGAATCGCTGTCTCTATTTAGATCTTTCACTTCCATTCTTCTTTAGTTTAAAGTCTCTCTAATGTCTTGACAGTAACTTCTTCATTGTCGGTTGTGTCTCATCTTCCTGTACAAATTATGTTTTCTTCCAGTAACATGTGTCCTTTTATTTTAATTGTCTACGTATAATGTTATTTCTTTTCACGTATTAAAAAAAAACTTACAATATGTCTTCAATGCTCTTTTTTTCATTATTACATGAATTATTATGATTTTTCTGCAGCATTATGTTTGAAATCAACCAGTTTTAATCATTTTTGCCGAGATTGTACATGACTTACTTACACAAATATTTTAACATTAAACCAAATAACGCCAGGGCTAAAACTATGAATAGCAACATGTTATATCTTCTCCACATTATTGTATGGTACCAATACATGGACTTTAGTCAAGAAAAAAAAAATGAAGACTTTGAAATATGGATTTATAGAAGAATATAAAGAATTGGATGGAAATAAAAGAAAACAAACAATGAAGTCTTATAAAAACAAGAAATGAGAACTACTGAACACAACTCAAAGAATACAAATGAGATTTTTTGAGCATTTTTTGAAAGACAAGCAGGCTAATAAAAGTAATCATGGAAGAGAAAATACAAGGCAAATGATGTTTAGGCAGAGCAAGAATAACATTGGCCAGTAACATCAACAGATAGACAAGTCAGCCTATGACACCATGAACCGTCAAAGCAGGAGGAGCGGAATGACTCTCCACAGCAGTCAATTTTCGATGCAGAGGCTCACTCAATGATGAGGATGGCATGACTTACATCATTATGTTGCGACGCATTAAATATCATAGAAAGTCCCCATCTTTCATGATGTTTCATAGTCATTGTTTTTGCACACGCTCAATAACCCTTGCTATAAACTATGAAGATGATATTAGTTCTAAGCTCTTTGTATATACAGCAAAATATAACTCGGCCGACTTCGCCCGTACTGGATTTATACACTGATAACACCAACCGACTATGCAATATCAAAATGACAGCAAGTTGTTTTGTTATTGAAATGAGTAAAATTGTTGCTTAAACCATTGTGTTTGAATTGCCTGTTTTAAATGTGTGTTTTCGAGGAAACTGGAGTGAGGACGTGACTGTGCACTCTCTTTACGATGGAAGCCATTAGGAATTGTCACCTTGTGCCGATATGGGTCTACAGTGGTCGACCTTGTGAACATAATTTGCCAACGCACTTTGGTGGAATCAAAGAGCGGATACAGGGCATTACCGATTGCAGTGATAATGATCCATAAACAGATAGGTCAACACGTGTGTATACAAACATATAACATTATCATCAGGTACCATGCCTGCAGGCGTGTGTGATTATACCTCTCCATATTTTTTTGATCGACAGTAATTTATCATTTCTGTTGTTGACCTTCTGCAAAGTCATTCTCTTAAGCTGTCTGGTATCCTTTCTCTTTGTTCCCTCTATCTCTTCGTCCCTCTATTTATTTTCCAGGTGTCACAATATATTCCAGCTGTATCCTTCTCATTGTACGAACATACGATAAATGACTATTTCTTCCTATATTTGCAATTAGCTCTCTTTTTGCTTTGGACATTATATATATATATATATATATATATATATATATATATATATATATATATATATATATATATATATAAGTATATAAACTTTTTTTGTTACGTGTTGATTGATTGTGTGTTTACTTATGTGCGGTTCCATATAATCTATTTCAGTTTCTGGATACAAGGAACTTGTAAGTGCTTTAATACAACATTTCTAAAACTGTAAATTATTGTTTCCTAAAACTGTTTTTGTACCATTGCATGCATGAATCAAAGTCCGAAACACTTTGAAATGTAAGGGCAGGGCTTGTGTAACGTATATGTTTCCGGTAATACTGCCTGACTAACTTGATGGTGCAATGTGAGAGGATGTATATCTACTGTCTGTTGATCTTTAAAAAAAAAAATGAAAATACGACACAGTCATTAATACTATATTTTTCCATAGGGTGAGCTGTTACGAGAACGAAGCAGTCTTTTAACTTCGGTAACACAATATTTCTTAAAACTTGCCGCTATTGCTGTAATGTTACATCTACTATAATATCCCTGCCAATGATTAGCGTGCACTATCATACTTGTGTTGTTGAGTCATCGTTCCTCTGTGACCGCTGTGTTACAATGCCAATGATGAACTACTGTTAACGACTCGTTTTATTATGGGAACGTTATTTCTTTGTTAAGCATAGGAACTAAACACCGATACTGAAGAAAAAGGTATAAGAAGAAACAAGACTAGGACAACGAAGAAGAATACACATATAAAACAATATATGAAAAATATTATTTATTTATCTGTATGCACAATGTCTATATAAGATCTATGTTGCACAAGGATTTGAAAGAAAACCGAATACAATGGCTATATATGAGCTATTCTCCACGAGGAGACGAAATGAACAAAAAGACAATTTTTATATAATACATATGCTCGAGAAAAGTTGAAAGAACAAAAAGAATGCAATGTCTGTATAAGACCTATGCTATAAAGAGTGTTGAAAGGGAAAAGAAAACACTGTATAAATAAGATATTTGCCCCACAATCAGTTGACAAGAAACAGAAGAAACTGTCTATATATTTGCAAATTATATTTTAATTTTAATTTAACTCAGAGAGCAATACAATATGGCAGTGCATTTTTGTATAGAGAGTGTTACAGTACAGGTTACAAATAACATTACATACGCAATTATTTTCTTGTTAATTCAACGAAATGGATCTAACGGAATAAGCAAAACCTGACAATGTACGTAAATATAAATAAATCTCAAATTTAATCACAACTTTTAATGGTGGTCAGTTATAGAGATTATAGTTCATTGAAAATAGAAAGAAGGTGAATGATGATGGAATCAAGGTATCAGAATCATCACGACATCCCTGCGAACAAACAAACTCCATCCACAAGGTATCAGAGATCATCAACGACATCCCTGTGACTAAACACTTCCATCAAGGTATCATAAATCATCAACGACATCCCTGCGACTAAACACCTCCATCAAGGTATCCGAGATCATCAACGACATCCCTGCGACTAAACACCTCCATCAAGGTATCAGAAATCATCAACGACATCCCTGCGACTAAACAACTCCATCAGGTATCAGAGAGCATCAACGACATCCATGCGACTAAACCTCCATCAAGGAATCAGAAATCATCACGACATCCCTGTGACTAAACACCTCCATCAAGGTATCAGAAATCATCAAAGACGTCACTGCGAATAAACACCTCCAGCCTGACAAAGAGAAAAAACACATCAAACACCTCCAGCCTGACATAGAGGGAAAAAAACATCAAACACACTACCCTCCCAAAAAAGTGTTATTTCACAATCGTTGGCCTGTAATCCACAGGGACTTCAAACAGTAATTAAAATGATCACATTTTTGTTGAGAAGTATGTTGATCTATAACAGTTTCATTTTGGTAACATCATAGGAATACTATGCGTATCAATATGTAAGTATATGGAATAGAACGTACGCGTTTTTGTTTTCTTGTTTCTCTTGTGCACTTGGCGGATGACACTGACAATATATATGTGAAACAGTGAAAGTACTTACTCTGCATTTGTTGTGACTGCTCTGTAGAAACGTACATATTTAGACAGTTAAATACTATCATCCATCAGTCTCTGAATTACATTGAAGCCCACTACTGGCTCCTTGCTACCAGATTTACCGCATCACTG
>JAVIAB010000101.1:47088269-47241710 GCA_032433765.1 Megaustenia siamemsis | reverse complement strand
AAGTTATTTGGCTTTGATTAAAGTTGGGCGCAAGTTATTTGGCTTTGATTAAAGTTGGGCACAAGTTAGTTGGCTTTGATTAAAGTTGGACGTAAGTTATTTGGCTTTGATTAAAGTTTAGCGTAGGTTATATTGCTTTGATTGAAGCTGGGCGTAGGTTATTTGGCTTTGATTAAATTTGGGAAGGTTATAGTGCTTTGATTATAGTTGGGCGCAAGTTATTTGCCTTTGGTTAAAGTTGGGCGTAGGTTATATGGCTTTGATTACAGTTGGGCGCAGTTTTTTTGGCCTTGATTAAAGTTGGGCGTGTGTGGATTGGCTTTATTAAAGTTTGGCGTAGGTTGTTTGCTTTGATTAAAGTTTGGCGTAGGTTATATGGCTTTGATTAAAGTTGGGCTTATGTTATGTGGATTTGATTCAAGTTGGGCACAATTTATTTGGCTTTGACTAAAGTTGGCGTAGGTTATATAATGGCTTTGATTAAAGTTGGGCGCAATTTATTTGGCTTTGATTAAAGTTGGGTGTAGATTATAGGCTTTGATTGAAGTTGGGCACAAGTTAGTTGGCTTTGATTAAAGTTTGGCGTATGTTATTTGGCTTGATGGGGGACTTTAAAATATGGGCGCAATTTTTTTGGCTTTGATTAAAGTTGGCGCAAGTTATTTGGCTTTGATTAAAGTTGGCCGTAGGTTTGTCGCGTTTGATTAAAGTTTGACGTAGGTTATTTGCCTTTGATTAAATTTGGGCGCAAGTTATTTGGCTTTGATTAAAGTTTGGCGTAGGTTTTATGGCTTTGATTAAAGTTGGGCGTAAGTTATTTGGCTTTGATTAAAGTTTGGCGTAGGTTATTTGGCTTTGATTAAAGTTGGGCGCAAGTTTTATGGCTTTGATTAAAGTTGGGCGTAGGTTTTATTGGCTTTTGATTAAAGTAGGGCGCAAGTTATTTGGCTTTGATTAAGTTGGCCGTAGGTTTGTCGGCTTTGATTAAAGTTTGACGTAGGTTATATGGCTTTGATAAAGTTGGCCGTAAGTTTTGTCGGCTTTAATTAAAGTTTGACGTAGGGTTATATGGCTTTGATTAAAGTTGGGCGCACTTATTTTGGCTTTCTTTAAAGTTGGGCATGGTCATAGGGCTTTGATTATAGTTTTGCGCGCAAGTTATTTAGCTTTGGGTTTAAAGCTGTGGGTAGGTTATTTGGCTTTGATTACAGTTGGGCGCAGTTATTTTTTTGCTTTGATTAAAGTTGGCGTGGGTGTTTTGGCTTTGATTAAAGTTAGGCGTAGTTATTTGGCTTTCATTAAAGTTGGGCGCAATTATTCTGGCTTTGATTAAAGTTGGGCGCAAGTTATTTGGCTTTGATTAAAGTTGGGCACATGTTATTTGGCTTTGATTAAAGTTGGACGTAATTTATTTGGCTTTTATTAAAATTGGATGTAGGTTATTTGGCTTTAATTAAAGTTGACATAGGTTATTTGGCTTTGATTAAAGTTTGGCGCAGTTATTTGGCTTTGATTAAATTTGGGCACAATTTATTTGGCTTTGATTAAAGTTTGGCGTAGGTTATATGGCTTTGATTAAAGTTGGGCGCAATTTATTTGGTTTTGATTAAAGTTGGTTGTAGATTATAGGCTTTGATTAAAGTTGGGCGCAAGTTATTTGGCTTTGATTAAAGTTGGGCGCAAGTTATTTGGCTTTGATTAAAGTTGGCCGTAGATTTGTCGGCTTTGATTAAAGTTTGGCGTAGGTTATATGGCTTTGATTAAAGTTGGGCGCACGTTATTTGGCTTTGATTAATGTTGGGAAGGGTTATAGTGCTTTGATTATAGTTGGGCGCAAGTTATTGGGCTTTGGTTAAGTTGTGCGTAGTTTATATGGCTTTGATTACAGTCGCGCGCTCTTTTTTGGCCTTGATTAAAGTTGGGCGTAGTTGTTTGGCTTTGATTAAAGTAGGGCGTACGTTGTTTGTCTTTGTTTAAAGTTTGGCGTAGGTTATTTGGCTATGATTAAAGTTGGGCGTAGATTGTTTGGCTTTGATTAAAGTTGAGCGTAGGTTGTTTGGCTTTGATTAAAGTTGGGCGTTGGTGGTTTGGCTTTAATTAAAGTTGGGCGTAGTTTGTTTGGCTTTGATTAAAGTAATGCGTAGGTTGTTTGGCTTTGATTAAAGTTGGGTGTAGGTTATTTGGCTTTGATTAAAGTTGGCGTAGGTTATTTGGCTTTGATTAAAGTTCGGCGCATGTTATTTGGCTTTGATTAAAGTTGTGCGCAAGTTATTTTGGCTTTAATTAAGTTTGGCACAAGTTATTTGGCTTCGATTAAAGTTGGGCGTAGGTTATTTGGCTTTCATTAAATTGGGGCGCAAGTTATTGGCTTTGATTAAAGTTGGGTACATTTTTTTGGCTTTGATTAAGTTGAGCACACGTTATTTGGCTTTGATTAAAGTTGGGCGCAGTTATTTGGCTTTGATTAAAGTTTAGCGTAGGTATATTGGCTTTGATTAAAGTTGGGCGTAGGTTATTTGGCTTTGATTAAATTTGGGAAGGGCTATAGTGCTTTGATTATAGTTGGGTGCAAGTTATTCGTCTTTGTTAAAGTTGGGCGTAGGTTATATGGCTTTGATTATAGTTGGGTCAGTTTTTTTGGCCTTGATTAAAGTTGGGCGTGGTTGGATTGGCTTTAATTAAAGTTGTGCGTAGGTTGTTTGTCTTAGATTAAAGTTTGCGCAGGTTATATGGCTTTGATTAAAGTTGGGCTTATGTTATTTGGCTTTGATTAAAGTTGGGAAGGTATAGTGCTTTGATTATAGTTGGGCGCAAGTTATTTGGCTTTGGTTAAAGTTGGTCGTAGGTTATATGGCTTTGATTACAATTGGGAGCAGTTTTTTATTGGCCTTGATTAAAGTTGGGCGTGGTGGATTGGCTTTAATTAAAGTTGGGCGAAGGTTGTTTGGCTTTGATTAAAGTAGGCGTAGGTTGTTTGGCTTTGATTAAGTTGGGCGTTGGTTATTTGGCTTTGATTAAAGTTGGGCGTAGGTTGTTTGGCTGTGATTAAAGTTGGGCGTGGGTGTTTGGCTTTAATTAAAGTTGGGCGTAGGTTGTTTGGCTTTGATTAAAGTAGGGCGTAGGTTGTTTGGCTTTGATTAAATTTGGGCGTAGGTTATTTGGCTTTGATTAATTTGGGCGTAGGTTATGTGGCTTTGATTAAAGTTCGGCGCATGCTATTTGGCTTTGGTTAAAGTTGGGCGCAAGTTATTTGGCTTTGATTAAAGTTTGGCACAATTTATTTGGCTTTGATTAAAGTTGAGTGTAGATTATATGGCTTTGATTAAAGTTGGGCGCAAGTTATTTGGCTTTGATTCAAGTTGGGTACAATTAATTTGGCTTTGATTAAAGTTGGGTGTAGATTATATGGCTTTGATTAAAGTTGGCGCTAGTTATTTGGCTTTGGTTAAAGTTTGGCGTAGGTTATTTGGCTTTGATTAAAGTTGGGCACAAGTTAGTTGGCTTTGATTAAAGTTGGACGTAAGTTATTTGGCTTTGATTAAAGTTTAGCGTAGGTTATATGGCTTTGATTGAAGTTGGGCGTAGGTTATTTGGCTTTGATTAAATTTGGGAAGGGTTATAGTGCTTTGATTATAGTTTTGCGCAAGTTATTTGCCTTTGGTTAAAGTTGGGCGTAGGTTATATGGCTTTGATTACAGTTGGGCGAAGATTTTTTGGCCTTGATTAAAGTTGGGCGTGAGTGGATTGGCTTTAATTAAAGTTGTGCGTAGGTTGTTTGGCTTTGATTAAAGTTTGGCGTAGGCTATATGGCTTTGATTAAAGTTGGCTTATGTTATTTGGCTTTGATTCAATTGGGCACAATTTATTTGGCTTTGACTAAAGTTTGGCGTAGGTTATATGGCTTTGATTAAAGTTGGGCGCAATTTATTTGGCTTTGATTAAAGTTGGGTGTAGATTATAGGGCTTTGATTGAAGTTGGGCACAAGTTATTTGGCTTTGATTAAAGTTGGGCGTAGGTTATTTGGCTTTGATTAAAGTTCGGCGCATGTTATTTTGGCTTTGGTTAAAGTTGTGCGCAAGTTATTTGGCTTTGATTAAAGTTTGGCACAAGTTATTTGGCTTCGATTAAAGTTGGGCGTAGGTTATTTGGCTTTCATTAAAATTGGGCGCAAGTTATATGCTTTGATTAAAGTTGGGTACAAGTTTTTTGGCTTTGATTAAAGTTGAGCACACGTTATTTGGCTTTGATTAAAGTTGGGCGCAAGTTATTTGGCTTTGATTAAAGTTTAGCGTAGGTTATATGGCTTTGATTAAAGTTGGGCGTAGGTTATTTGGCTTTGATTAAATTTGGGAAGGGCTATAGTGCTTTGATTATAGTTGGGTGCAAGTTATTCGTCTTTGGTTAAGTTGGGCGTAGGTTATATGGCTTTGATTATAGTTGGGTCAGTTTTTTTGGCCTTGATTAAAGTTGGGCGTGGGTGGATTGGCTTTAATTAAAGTTGTGCGTAGGTTGTTTGTCTTAGATTAAAGTTTGGCGCAGGTTATATGGCTTTGATTAAAGTTGGGCTTATGTTATTTGGCTTTGATTAAAGTTGGGAAGGGTTATAGTGCTTTGATTATAGTTGGGCGCAAGTTATTTGGCTTTGGTTAAAGTTGGTCGTAGGTTATATGGCTTTGATTACAATTGGGAGCAGTTTTATTGGCCTTGATTAAAGTTGGGCGTGGGTGGATTGGCTTTAATTAAAGTTGGGCGAAGGTTGTTTGGCTTTGATTAAAGTAGGGCGTAGGTTGTTTGGCTTTGATTAAAGTTGGGCGTTGGTTATTTGGCTTTGATTAAAGTTGGGCGTAGGTTGTTTGGCTGTGATTAAAGTTGGGCGTGGGTGGTTTGGCTTTAATTAAAGTTGGGCGTAGGTTGTTTGGCTTTGATTAAAGTAGGGCGTAGGTTGTTTGGCTTTGATTAAATTTGGGCGTAGGTTATTTGGCTTTGATTAATTTGGGCGTAGGTTATGTGGCTTTGATTAAAGTTCGGCGCATGCTATTTGGCTTTGGTTAAAGTTGGGCGCAAGTTATTTGGCTTTGATTAAAGTTTGGCACAATTTATTTGGCTTTGATTAAAGTTGAGTGTAGATTATATGGCTTTGATTAAAGTTGGGCGCAAGTTATTTGGCTTTGATTCAAGTTGGGTACAATTAATTTGGCTTTGATTAAAGTTGGGTGTAGATTATATGGCTTTGATTAAAGTTGGCCGCTAGTTATTTGGCTTTGGTTAAAGTTTGGCGTAGGTTATTTGGCTTTGATTAAAGTTGGGCACAAGTTAGTTGGCTTTGATTAAAGTTGGACGTAAGTTATTTGGCTTTGATTAAAGTTTAGCGTAGGTTATATGGCTTTGATTGAAGTTGGGCGTAGGTTATTTGGCTTTGATTAAATTTGGGAAGGGTTATAGTGCTTTGATTATAGTTTTGCGCAAGTTATTTGCCTTTGGTTAAAGTTGGGCGTAGGTTATATGGCTTTGATTACAGTTGGGCGAAGTTTTTTTGGCCTTGATTAAAGTTGGGCGTGAGTGGATTGGCTTTAATTAAAGTTGTGCGTAGGTTGTTTGGCTTTGATTAAAGTTTGGCGTAGGCTATATGGCTTTGATTAAAGTTGGGCTTATGTTATTTGGCTTTGATTCAAGTTGGGCACAATTTATTTGGCTTTGACTAAAGTTTGGCGTAGGTTATATGGCTTTGATTAAAGTTGGGCGCAATTTATTTGGCTTTGATTAAAGTTGGGTGTAGATTATAGGGCTTTGATTGAAGTTGGGCACAAGTTATTTGGCTTTGATTAAAGTTGGGCGTATGTTATTTGTCATTGATTAAATATTGGCGCAAGTTTTTTGGCTTTGATTAAGTTGGGCGCAAGTTATTTGGCTTTGATTAAAGTTGGCCGTAGATTTGTCGGCTTTGATTAAAGTTTGACGTAGGTTATTTGCCTTTGATTAAATTTGGGCGCAAGTTATTTGGCTTTGATTAAAGTTTGGCGTAGGTTTTATGGCTTTGATTAAAGTTGGGCGTAAGTTATTTGGCTTTGATTAAAGTTTGGCGTAGGTTATTTGGCTTTGATTAAAGTTGGGCGCAAGTTTTTATGGCTTTGATTAAAGTTGGGCGTAGGTTATTTGGCTTTGAATAAAGTAGGGCGCAAGTTATTTGGCTTTGATTAAAGTTGGCCGTAGGTTTGTCGGCTTTGATTAAAGTTTGACGTAGGTTATATGGCTTTGATTAAAGTTGGCCGTAGGTTTGTCGGCTTTGATTAAAGTTTGACGTAGGTTATATGGCTTTGATTAAAGTTGGGCGCAGGTTATTTGGCTTTCTTTAAAGTTGGGCATGGTCATAGGGCTTTGATTATAGTTTTGCGCAAGTTATTTAGCTTTGGTTAAAGATGTGGGTAGGTTATATGGCTTTGATTAAAGTTGGGCGCAAGTTATTTGGCTTTGATTAAAGTTGGGAAGGGTTATAGTGCTTTGATTATAGTTGGGCGCAAGTTATTGGGCTTTGGTTAAAGTTGGGCGTAGGTTATATGGCTTTGATTACAGTTGCGCGCAGTTTTTTTGGCCTTGATTAAAGTTGGGCGTGGGTGGATTGGCTTTATTTAAAGTTGGGCGTAGGTTGTTTGGCTTTGATTAAAGTAGGGCGTACGTTGTTTGGCTTCGATTAAAGTTTGGCGTAGGTTATTTGGCTATGATTAAAGTTGAGCGTAGGTTGTTTGGCTTTGATTAAAGTTGGGCGTTGGTGGTTTGGCTTTAATTAAAGTTGGGCGTAGGTTGTTTGGCTTTGATTAAAGTTGGGTGTAGTTATTTGGCTTTGATTAAAGTTGGGCGTAGGTTATTTGGCTTTGATTAAAGTTCGGCGCATGTTATTTGGCTTTGGTTAAAGTTGGGCGCAAGTTATTTGTCTTTGACTAAAGTTGGGCGTAGGTTATTTGGCTTTGATTAAAGTTGTGCGCAAGTTATTTGGCTTTGATTAAAGTTGGGCGCAAGTTATTTGCTTTGATTAAAGTTTGATACAAGTTATATGGCTTTGATTAAAGTTGGGTACAAGTGTTTTGGCTTTCATTAAACTTGAGCACACGTTATTTGGCTTTGATTAAAGTTGGCGCAAGTTATTTGGCTTTGATTAAAGTTGGGCGCAAGTTATTTGGCTTGATTAAAGTTGGGCACAAGTTAGTTGGCTTTGATTAAAGTTGGACGTAAGTTATTGGCTTTGATTAAAGTTTAGCGTAGGTTATATGGCTTTGATTGAAGCTGGGCGTAGGTTATTTGGCTTTGATTAAATTTGGGAAGGGTTATAGTGCTTTGATTATAGTTGGGCGCAAGTTATTTGCCTTTGGTTAAAGTTGGGCGTAGGTTATATGGCTTTGATTACAGTTGGGCGCAGTTTTTTTGGCCTTGATTAAAGTTGGGCGTGGGTGGATTGGCTTTATTAAAGTTGTGCGTAGGTTGTTTGGCTTTGATTAAAGTTTGGCGTAGGTATATGGCTTGGATTAAAGTTGGGCTTATGTTATTTGGCTTTGATTCAAGTTGGGCACAATTTATTTGGCTTTGACTAAAGTTTGGCGTAGGTTATATGGCTTTGATTAAAGTTGGGCGCAATTTATGTGGCTTTGATTAAAGTTGGGTGTAGATTATAGGGCTTTGATTGAAGTTGGGCACAAGTTATTTGGCTTTGATTAAAGTTTGGCGTATGTTATTTGGCATTGATTAAATATGGGCGCAATTTTTTTGGCTTTGATCAAAGTTGGGCGCAAGTTATTTGGCTTTGATTAAAGTTGGCCGTAGGTTTGTCGGCTTTGATTAAAGTTTGGCGTAGGTTTTATGGCTTTGATTAAAGTTGGGCGTAAGTTATTTGGCTTTGATTAAAGTTTGGCGTAGGTTATTTGGCTTTGATTAAAGTTGGGCGCAAGTTTTTATGGCTTTGATTAAAGTTGGGCGTAGGTTATTTGGCTTTGATTAAAGTAGGGCGCAAGTTATTTGGCTTTGATTAAAGTTGGCCGTAGGTTTGTCGGCTTTGATTAAAGTTTGGCGTAGGTTATTTGGCTATGATTAAAGTTGGGCGTAGGTTGTTTGGCTTTGATTAAAGTTGAGCGTAGGTTGTTTGGCTTTGATTAAAGTTGGGCGTTGGTGGTTTGGCTTTAATTAAAGTTGGGCGTAGTTTGTTTGGCTTTGATTAAAGTAATGCGTAGGTTGTTTGGCTTTGATTAAAGTTGGGTGTAGGTTATTTGGCTTTGATTAAAGTTGGGCGTAGGTTATTTGGCTTTGATTAAAGTTCGGCGCATGTTATTTGGCTTTGGTTAAAGTTGCGCGCAAGTTATTTGGCTTTGATTAAAGTTTGGCACAAGTTATTTGGCTTTGATTAAAGTTGGGCGTAGGTTATTTGGCTTTCATTAAAATTGGGCGCAAGTTATATGGCTTTGATTAAAGTTGGGTACAAGTTTTTTGGCTTTGATTAAAGTTGAGCGCACGTTATTTGGCTTTGATTAAAGTTGGGCGCAAGTTATTTGGCTTTGATTAAAGTTTAGCGTAGGTTATATGGCTTTGATTAAGTTGGGCGTAGGTTATTTGGCTTTGATTAAATTTGGGAAGGGCTATAGTGCTTTGATTATAGTTGGTGCAAGTTATTCGTCTTTGGTTAAAGTTGGGCGTAGGTTATATGGCTTTGATTATAGTTGGGCGCAGTTTTTTTGGCCTTGATTAAAGTTGGGCGTGGGTGGATTGGCTTTAATTAAAGTTGTGCGTAGGTTATTTGTCTTAGATTAAAGTTTGGCGCAGGTTATATGGCTTTGATTAAAGTTGGGCTTATGTTATTTGGCTTTGATTAAAGTTGGAAGGGTTATAGTGCTTTGATTATAGTTGGGCGCAAGTTATTTGGCTTTGGTTAAAGTTGGTCGTAGGTTATATGGCTTTGATTACAATTGGGAGCAGTTTTATTGGCCTTGATTAAAGTTGGGCGTGGGTGGATTGGCTTTAATTAAAGTTGGGCGAAGTTGTTTGGCTTTGATTAAAGTAGGGCGTAGGTTGTTTGGCTTTGATTAAAGTTGGGCGTTGGTTATTTGGCTTTGATTAAAGTTGGGCGTAGGTTGTTTGGCTGTGATTATAGTTGAGTGTAGGTTGTTTGGCTTTGATTAAAGTTGGGCGTGGGTGGTTTGGCTTTAATTAAAGTTGGGCGTAGGTTGTTTGGCTTTGATTAAAGTAGGGCGTAGGTTGTTTGGCTTTGATTAAATTTGGGCGTAGGTTATTTGGCTTTGATTAATTTGGGCGTAGGTTATGTGGCTTTGATTAAAGTTCGGCGCATGCTATTTGGCTTTGGTTAAAGTTGGGCGCAAGTTATTTGGCTTTGATTAAAGTTTGGCACAATTTATTTGGCTTTGATTAAAGTTGAGTGTAGATTATATGGCTTTGATTAAAGTTGGGCGCAAGTTATTTGGCTTTGATTCAAGTTGGGCACAATTATTTGGCTTTGATTAAAGTTGGGTGTAGATTATATGGCTTTGATTAAAGTTGGGCGCAAGTTATTTGGTTTTGATTAAAGTTGGGCGTAGGTTATTTGGCTTTGATTAAATTTGGGCGCTAGTTATTTGGCTTTGGTTAAAGTTTGGCGTAGGTTATATGGCTTTGATTAAAGTTGGGCGTAAGTTATTTGGCTTTGAATAAAGTTGGGCGTAAGTTATTAGGCTTTGATTAAAGTTGGGCGTAGGTTATTTGGCATTGATTAAATTTGGGCGCAAGTTATTTGGCTTTGATTAAAGTTGGGCGCAAGTTATTTGGCTTTGATTAAAGTTGGCCGTAGGTTTGTCGGCTTTGAATAAAGTTTGACGTAGGTTATATGGCTTTAATTAAAGTTGGGCAGGGTCATAGGGCTTTGATTATAGTTTTGCGCAAGTTATTTGGCTTTGGTTAAAGCTGGGCGTAGGTTATATGGCTTTGATTACAGTTGGGCGCAGTTTTTTTGGCCTTGATTAAAGTTGGGCGTAGGTTATATGGCTTTGATTACAATTGGGAGCAGTTTTATGGCCTTGATTAAAGTTGGGCGTGGGTGGATTGGCTTTAATTAAAGTTGAGCGTAGGTTGTTTGGCTTTGATTAAAGTAGGGCGTAGGGTTTTTGGCTTTGATTAAAGTTGGGCGTAGGTTATTTGGCATTGATTAAAGTTGGGCGTAGATTGTTTGGCTGTGATTAAAGTTGAGTGTAGGCTGTTTGGCTTTGATTAAAGTTGGGCGTGGGTGGTGTGGCTTTAATTAAAGTTGGGCGTAGGTTGTTTGGCTTTGATTAAAGTAGGGCGTAGGTTGTTTGGCTTTGATTAAAGTTGGGCGTAGGTTATTTGGCTTTGATTAATTTGGGCGTAGGTTATTTGGCTTTGGTTAATGTTATGCGCAAGTTTTTTTGGCTTTGATTAAAGTTGGGCTTAGGTTATTTGGCTTTGATTAAAGTTGGGCGCAAGTTATTTGGCTTTGATTAAAGTTGGGCGCAAGTTATTTGGCTTTGACTAAAGTTTGGCGTAGGTCATATGGCTTTGATTAAAGTTGGGCGTAATTTATTTGGCTTTGATTAAAGTTGGGTGTAGATTATATGGCTTTGATTAAAATTGGATGCAGGTTATTTTGCTTTAATTAAACTTGGACATAGGTTATTTGGCTTTGATTAAAGTTGGGCGCAAGTTATTTGGCTTTGATTCAAGTTCGGCACAATTTATTTGGCTTTGACTAAAGTTTGGCGTAGGTTATATGGCTTTGATTAAAGTTGGGCGCAATTTATTTGGCTTTGATTAAGTTGGGTGTAGATTATATGGCTTTGATTAAAGTTGGGCGCAAGTTATTTGACTTTGATTCAAGTTCGGCACAATTTATTTGGCTTTGACTAAAGTTTGGCGTAGGTTATATGGCTTTGATTAAAGTTGGGCGTAGGTTATTTGGCTTTGATTAAATTTGGGCGCTAGTTATTTGGCTTTGATTAAAGTTTGGCGTAGGTTATATGGCTTTGATTAAAGTTGGGCGTAAGTTATTAGGCTTTGATTAAAGTTGGGCGTAGGTTTTTTGGCATTGATTAAATTTGGGCGCAAGTTATTTGGCTTTGATTAAAGATGGGCGCAAGTTATTTGGCTTTGATTAAAGTTGGCCGTAGGTTTGTCGGCTTTGATTAAAGTTTGACGTAGGTTATTTGGCTTTGATTAAAGTTGGGCAGGGTCATAGGGCTTTGATTATAGTTTTGCGCAAGTTATTTGGCTTTGGTTAAAGCTGGGCGTAGGTTATATGGCTTTGATTACAGTTGGGCGCAGTTTTTTGGCCTTGATTAAAGTTGGGCGTGGGTGGATTGGCTTTAATTAAAGTTGGCGTAGGTTGTTTGGAATCACGAAAGTACAGACTTTCATTAATGGATGCTTGCGCAGAATAAAGGGATGGAAATGGCAGGACAAAGTCACTAACGTGGAATTATGGAAATGTACCGGTCAAATATCTGTGGATAAAGAGATACAGCGAAGACGATGGCGATGGATAGGACACACACTACGGAAGCCAACTGAGAGTATTACACAACAGGCCCTTTTTTGGAATCCCCAGGGGAAAAGACAAAGAGGAAGACCAAGGAATTCTTGGAGAAGACAGATAGAATCAGAGATGAAGATGATGGGGAAGACATGGAATGATCTTAAAAGAATGGCAAAAAACAGAACGACTTGGAAAGTGTTTGTTGAAGACCTATGCTCCACCAGGTGCTAAAAGGTAAAAGAGAGAGAAGAGTAGTTGTTTGGCTTTGATTAAAGTAGGGCGTAGGTTGTTTGGCTTTGATTAAAGTTGGGTGTAGGTTATTTGGCTTTGATTAAAGTCCGGCGCATGTTATTTGGCTTTGGTTAAAGTTGGGCGCAAATTATTTGGCTTTGATTAAAGTTGGGCGTAGGTTATTTGGCTTTGATTAAAGTTGTGCGCAAATTATTTGGCTTTGATTAAAGTTGGGCGCAAGTTATTTGGCTTTGATTAAAGTTTGGCACAAGTTATTGGCTTCGATTAAAGTTGGGCGTAGGTTATTTGGCTTTCATTAAAATTGGGCGCGCAAGTTATTTGGCTTTGATTAAAGTTGGGTACAAGTTATATGGCTTTGATTAAAGTTGGACACAAGTTATTTGGCTTTGATTAAAGTTGGGCGCAAGTTTTTTGGCTTTGATTAATGTTGGGCGCAAGTTATTTGGCTTTGATTAAAATTGGATGCAGGCTATTTGGCTTTGATTAAAGTTGGGCGCAAGTTATTGGCTTTGATTAAATTTGGGCGCAAGTTATTTGGCTTTGATTAAAGTTGGCCGTAGGCTATTTGGCTTTGATTAAATTTGGGCGCAAGTTATTTGGCTTTGATTAAAGTTGGGCGCAAGTTATTTGGCTTTGATTAAAGTTGGCCGTAGGTTTGTCGGCTTTTATTAAAGCTTGGCGTAGGTTATATGGCTTTGATTAAAGTTGGGCGCAAGTTATTTGCTTTGATTAAAGTTGGGAAGGGTTATAGTGCTTTGATTATAGTTGGGCGCAAGTTATTTGGCTTTGGTTAAAGTTGGGCGTAGATTATATGGCTTTGATTACAGTTGGGCGCAGTTTTTTTGGCCTTGATTAAAGCTGGGCGTGGGTGGATTGGCTTTAATTAAAGTTGGACGTAGGTTGTTTGGCTTTGGTTAAAGTAGGCGTAGGTTGTTTGGCTTTGATTAAAGTTTGGCGTAGGTTATTTGGCTTTAATTTAAGTTGGGTGTAGGTTGTTTGGCTTTGATTAAAGTAGGGCGCAGGTTTTTTGCTTTGATTAAAGTTGGGCGTAGGTTATTTGGCTTTGATTAAAGTTCGGCGCATGCCTTTTGGCTTTGGTTAAAGTTGGGCGCAAGTTATTTGGCTTTGATTAAAGTTGGGCGTACGTTATTTTGCTTTGATTAAAGTTGGGCGCAAGTTATTTGGCTTTGATTAAAGTTGGGCGCAAGTTATTTGGCTTTGATTAAAGTTTGGCACAAGTTATTTGGCTTCGATTAAAGTTGGGTGTAGGTTATTTGGCTCTCATTAAAATGGGCGCAAGTTATTTGGCTTTGATTAAAGTTGGGCGCAAGTTATTTGGCTTTGATTAAAGTTGGGCACAAGTTAGTTGGCTTTGATTAAAGTTGGACGTAAGTTATTTGGCTTTGATTAAAATCGGATGCAGGTTATTTGGCTTTAATTAAAGTTGGACATAGGTTATTTGGCTTTGATTAAAGTTGGGCGCAATTTATTTGGCTTTGATTCAAGTTGGGCACAATTTATTTGGCTTTGACTAAAGTTTGGCGTAGGTTATATGGCTTTGATTAAAGTTGGGCGCAATTTATTTGGCTTTGATTAAAGTTGGGTGTAGATTATATGGCTTTGATTAAAGTTGGGCGCAGGTTATTTGGCTTTGATTAAAGTTGGGCGTATGTTATTTGGCTTTGATTAAATTTGGGCGCAAGTTATTTGGCTTTGATTAAAGTTTGGCGTAGGTTATATGACTTTGATTAAAGTTGGGCGTACGTTATTTGGGTTTGATTAAAGTTGGGCGTAAGTTATTAGGCTTTGATTAAAGTTGGGCGTAGGTTTTTTGGCATTGATTAAATTTGGGCGCAAGTTATTTGGCTTTGATTAAAGTTGGGCGCAAGTTATTTGGCTTTAATTAAAGTTTGACGTAGGTTATATGGCTTTGATTAAAGTTGGGCGCTGTTTCCATAACAATGCTTTTTACAATGACAACTTGTCAAGCCATCGATCAAACTCCTTAGTCGCCTCTTACGACATGCCTGGAAGGTCACAGTGCCACTATTCTTTACTTCCCACATAATGAAGCCCCGGTAACACACGGAAGATGAAATATATGGAGGTAGATATATGAAAACCGACGCCAACCGGTATGGCACCTGATGATGATGATGGTGATGATGATTAGGTTATTTACCTTCTGTTAAAGTATGTAACAGATACTCGAGCTGTTATTTAGATAAGTCGCAGGTCACTTAGTTATTACAATATTGTAGTTCCGTCACTCCAAGTGGCGTATAAGAAATATTGTGTTAGTGACCATATTTTGTTTAGACCTTCGGCACATGGTCTTTGGGGCAATATGGTCGGCATTACGTCCTATAACAATATTGTGTGTCTTCTATTTATAAAGTGATTGCGAGTAAAAGACATCGAAATCAAAATATCGCTGTGAAGCAAGATCATGAACACACATACTATTAGCGATCGCTTGAACATTGTCGTATATCCTGTGGTTCTTTGGTTATGGAAGGCCACGGTATCACATCAAATGATTAAAATCCATAATTGTGCAACCGTCCTCGCCAGTGGAATCATCCGAATTACTAACTTAAGGTTATGTTTTTGAGATTGTGGTTCTGCCCTATGTACCGTCCTCGGCTCGAAAGGACATTATATAGTTATGACAGTCCTAAACTAAATATCATTATTTCTTGTCGTGACTGAGACAATGACTGTGTTGAGGTAATCCACAAATACATTCACTCTTTCCATTTTTATATAAACTATATAAATCACTCCATTATCCGTCCATTTCTGGACCTTCTTGGCATTTTTTTCCATATTCTGTACATTAAATCAAATATATATATCTGATTTTATCTTTCTGTTTTTGAATTGTAACTTATTAGCTGATGCGTTCTACTTCAGATTAAAGAAAGCACAGATACCGTAAGTAATATGATCCAGAACTGTGGATCTTGGTAATAAACTATTAATCGTATGCAATGGTCAAGACGCTCAAATAAAACTGAAAAGAGTGTGATCATCAGGCCATACTTGACTGGGTGTGATATGATCAGTAAACAGGAGGTTATACTTCATCTCCTTAGTGGTGCTTCTGATAATAAACTGACCAGTTAGTAGAAGCGCCTGAAAAGACACTAACCAGTTTGGCCAAACGCTTGATAACAAACTAACCAGTTTGGCCAAACGCTTGATAACAAACTAACCAGTTTGGCCAAACGCTTGATAACAAACTAACCAGTTTGGCCAAGCAAAAGAGAAGAGGTAAGGCAACGCAGACATCAAAAACGTTATGATGAGGTCTGATGTGTCAGCCGAATGAACACACATACCATTTTTGCTGGAAATGACAACGCATCTACCATCATTTAAACATTTCAAAGTGATAGGCCCGCATGGTCATGCGACGAAATCCACTGTTTCACTGGCTGAAAAACCGACGTATGGTGTTCCAAACCAGCGACTGATTGAAATGATTTTTTTTTTTTTTTAATCAGGGGTGAAAAAAAATCCTTAGGTTCACGCGTCGTGGCGACTGCTTTGACCAGATGGCCTTATCACACTGCTTATATGCATAGCCCCCCGACACACACATCAATGGTAATCCTCTTCTTTTTGTCTTCGTCCCTCCCTTATTTGCCTTTCAGCGTTGAAGGGAGATTTGTGCACTTTTGCTCTTCTGTTCGCTTCAGCTGCTGTTATGTTTCCTAGTGCTTCTAATATTCCATCGACCTTCTTTTTCGTGGTCGATCATTGGATCTGGTATTCTTGCAACGTTTATTGCAGGGCTCTTTGTGTCGTGTTTTGATCATTCTGCCTTGTCACGTGGCCAAACATATATGCTATGGCGGGGGTTATTCTTAGCTTTTGTCTCAGTTCTTGATCTCTGATCTTGTCTCTTAGACCATTTCCTGTCATTCGTCTGCCACACTTCATCTCAGCAAATGCTATTTTCTTATTATTCTTGCATCTAGGGTCTAGTACTGGCATTGGTAGCACAACGTTGGGATTACGGTTTGTATTGTAGATTTTGCCTCTAGTGTTATTTCTTTGTTGAACAATATTGGTGACAGCTGTCCAATGATTTGACAAGTTTTGATGCAATGGTAATATACTTCATAAATATAGTTTTTATGTTATTTTATTTTGTTTACAGTGTTTGTCATGACTAACAGTAATCGTCAGGTGAACGCTGAAGAACTCATGTGTGTGAGTTTAATAAATTACAAATTGTATTATGATTCAAGGACTTAATTTTTTGTATAAACCTTTCGACATGTTTTCATTAATTTCCATAACTGCTATGTGATAAAAAAATGGAAGCTCACTTGATCTTAAGTCAAGTGCCCAAATACTGTACTTATACAAAACGCCCAGACCTGTCAATGTTCGCGATTAAGATAAGATAAAAGGCGCAATCATATTATCAATATAAATCTGCATTAACACGAAATAAGACATAATAGCATTAGAACCAAACCAAAAAAAATGCATTAAGCATCAAAATATGGCCGTGATGAGCATTGCAAAAGAAAACAAAGGAGTATAAGCATAACAGTAGACAACGAACTATAAAAAATCATTGCGCGGAATTAAATTATATTGTAAATCTTGCGTCATACAACACGTCAAACGATACGTCACATGACACGTCATACGACACGTCATGCGACACTACTACATTACTTGACTACCTATGTAGAGCAGGAGAGAAGGTTAAACAACTTTCATGTACGTTACCTTCGAACAATTATGAACATAAAACAACAGGTAAAAGAGCAGGTAACAAGACACAGGAAAGGGACTTCTGGTCTGGTTACCTGGAGATCAAATACTAGTCATGGAAGTAGTTTGTAAGACATTGCCTTTGTCTGTTCTAATTGGGGACATAATGGCAAAATAATGGCATGTGTGCGAACTTTCTTTCAGATAATTATCATCGGCATCAAGCACTACGACTGCTGGCGTAGGTGATCATGTCTCTGCAAATCGTTTGATATTGACAGTTATTTATTATTTCCGTTGTTGACCTTCTACCATGTCATTCTTTTAAGCTGTTTGGTATCTGTTCTCATTGCATCTCTCTGTCTCTTCGTCCCTTAACTCTCCCAGTGTCACAATATATTCCAGCTGTTGTATACTCATTACATAAATGGCCAAAAATGATGATTGTTTAATATTGTATATTGGCGTTCTTTTTGCTTTGGCCTCTTTCGGAACGTTTTCATTCCTTTTCTTAGCTGCTTATTGCATTCTCAACATTGTTCTGCAAAACTACATTTTTACAGCCTCCAGTGATTTCCTTGTCTGTTGTCCTATTGGCCATGAATCACATCCATATGTTAAGATTGGCTCTACATAACATTTAAGAACTTTTTCTTGTTTCTATTGTCAAAAATGGATTGCACAGTATCTTCCAAATTTTTTTTAATCTACTTTTGCCTGAGCTATTTTTCATCTCACCTCTGTTGTCCATCTATCATCTGAGTTTAACATTGTTCCCAGATTCATTTACCTGTTTTAATTCCACTTGCTTTTATTGTGCATTGCGATGATGTCTTTCTCTTTGTTACAACCATCACTTCTGTTTTTTTTTTTTTTGCTACTAAGGATGAGTCATTTATTATGCGGCAAATTGGCTTCCAAAAGAACGATCTGTCGAACTGTAGTAGTAGTGGAGGATGGTATTAATACTACTAGTACAACTGTATTTGTACCAATGATAACTCAATCACGATATCTCCTCAGATTCGAAACAGACTCTCACGTTCTGGATTCGTAAGTAATACCAACACTGTCATGTCAACGTTTGATAATTAATATGTGCTTAGGTATGTGTTTATGTAATCATGCGTATGTATGATTGTGTAAGTATATATATATATATATATATATATATATTATATATATATATATATATATTATGTTTGGTGAGCAGAAGTAAATTACAATTAAAAGGAATTAATATTTAAAAATCAGTGAAAGTAATAACAAAAGCAAAATAAAAAAAAATACTCTTTATGCCAGACAAAGAGATACAACTACATCTTACTCCGCCCACTGCCAGATATAGAAATTCTAATATTGGCACATTATAAAAAATGGAAAAGCAGTCCATTAAAAAAAAAAAAAAACATCTTGATTGTTATCTGCCGACATTTACATATTATTTGATATAACCCATTGATAAGACTCGAAAGATCACAAGTAATCATCTATCGTTCCCAAATATATATAAATTCGTGCCCAAAAGTTGAACAATTATCTCGCAAACTGTTTGATGAATTTATGTAATTCTTTTCATGAAATCTTTTTTTTTTTCACCGACCTTCAGATTATATAAAACTTAAGTACAAATGTAGTCAGAATTTTGCACAAATCGTTTTTTGTTATATAAATTTAGGAAAATATCAAACCGCGTGCATTAGATGTTACTGTAAATTATGTTAATTTCTAACAATGCAAGCCAAAGGCGTATCCGTATTACATTGTATAGAGCAAATTTTTTCATTTAATTTTACATCTTCGCCAAAGAGACACTTTGACCAATGTATCAAACTCACATTTTCGTCAAATAACAGGCGTGTCATCAACAAAATATATGGAACAACCAGAGCATCAAACACACATAGTCAGCAAATAGTAAGAGTGTCATCAACAAAATTGTGTACATGCAATACATATGTCATTCCGAATCAGAAGTCTCTAAGAGGTTAACAACTGTTATCGGATGGACAAACTGCAATTTATCTCGTTGCCAGTATTGTTCTTCTCTGAGCACATGGTCGTCACATTTTCTCCAGTATTCAATGTTTATCGTTGAGAAGGCATCACGCGTCAATTCTTTAACATCACACATTTTAAACGTCGTCTTCTGCGCAGCAACTTGCCCTTTGACTTTAGCCCACACACGTTCTATTGGGTTGAGGTGCGAATGATAAGGTGGTGGGATGCGAAGAGGTCCGTGGCCATACTTTGCAATTATTTTATAAATTTGATATAACATTGTCTTCTTAGTTAGTCTAACAAGTTGCAACAACTTTGGTTTTAACTGGGTGTTTTGAAAGGAAACATTTTTCTTTTGTAAGTCATGTGATTATTTGATCTTTTGTGCTTGACGAATTAGGAACTATGTCCTCCAGTGCTACCGTATTATGATACAAAGCATTGTCCTTTACAAGACATGAAGGTCTATCCAGAATGGGGAGTAGAGTATTATCTATCCAGTTTCAGAAAAGTCGTCCATTCATTTCAGTGTGGTAGTCCCTATTGTATGTAGACTTGTATTGAAAAATAAGCTGTGAGTCATTAACAAGACACACTACCATTCTCTCTACTACCAGCAAGTACCAATATAATGTGTTGTCATTTGCTTCTTGAAATGCTTCTTTTATTTTCTTTGTCAACTGATTGCCAATCTTTCTCATATGTATAATGAGCATTGACCCACGTTTCATACAAATATATTATATCGTAGCCTTCCATTCGTCGCTCACGGATCTGCCTCAGGTATTTGTTCCGGACAGCTATCAGGTGTGGTTTTTCACAAACAATATTTCTACCACTAGCAGATTTTTGAAAAGTGAAACCAACGCCTCTTACGATCTTCCAAAGAGTCGTTTTGAGATTGCAATATCACAATCCAATTGGAGTCGAACTTTAAGTTAGCGCAGTGTAACAATAAAATTCGATTCAAACATTTTCAAAATTTCACGTCTAATAACATCTTTGCCAAAATCATCATCTTTCATTTTTCTTCCTTGCTTCACCGTCGCCTCTGCAGAGTCAAAGCTCTGTCCTACCCATCGATTTAAAAACTGTATATCTATATTTAGAGCTGCCCGTGTTCTGTTTCTGGTAGTTTGATACCGTAATATAACTGACCCCTATTAGATTCCTTGCAAAAGTGCATGTACAATATCACAGTTACCTTTTGCATGGTGATGAATCTACACTTTAAACACTTTATGGTTTAAAAAATCAAGTAGTCACTTCTCAAGAGCTTACAAATTATCACACATACATGAATATTCATTAATAGTAAATATTTTGTCAAAATACGCCTCTGGACAAATTTAACAAACAAACCGGAAATGAAATTACCCAAAAAACCTCGGAGCGGCGTTTGTGTCTTACACGTTAAGAATGCGAAACGGTGCTAAGATTGTGTGGTGTGCAGGTGAAATTTGCCTTTTTAATTAGTGAGTTGATTACAACAAATGTTGGTATTGTAAAATCCTAAAATTTAGGACAAGTAAGAAAATCATATTTTTATATACCTCACATAAGCAAACGTATTTTTCTAAATGCATGACAGTAGGGCAAGAAATGAGTCTGAAGGTCGGTGAAAAAATAAGATTTCACGAAAACAAATTACATAAATTAATTAGTTTCCTAGATAATTAATAAACATCAGTGGGCACGAGTTTCTAAACGACCTATAGTATGTTAAAAGACACAAAAGCCTACTAAAAGTAATATTGGAAGGAGAAATACAAGGTAAAAGAGGCAGAGGCAGACCAAGACTAACATGGACGAGTAACATCAAAAGATGGTCAAGTCAATCTATGACAGCCTGCACCACCAAAGCAAGAAACAGTAGAATGGCGATCCATGGTAGCCAACCTTTGTTGCGGAGAAGGCACATGATGATGATATATATATATTATATATATATATATATATATATATATGTATATATATATATATATATATATATATATATATATATATATATATATATATATATATATATATATAGTTAAATTATGTCTCATTTTTTATTTACAATTTGAACTGAAACTTTTAATAATAATGAAAGACAATACATTATTATTTCATGTTTAGTTGAAACTACATTACTGTATTTCTATAGGTAGTCTCTAAATTGGTGGAAGTAATACAGAAAGTAAGTATTATGTTATAGAAGAGGACGTTAATATGAAGAAAGAACGATGCTACCCTTTTGAGTTACCATTTTTTTCCCATCAAACAAAGAAAAGAGGCTAAAATGATGTATCACATCGTTGGCGTTCTAGCCTTGTTTTATGAGGGTTAGTAGGCCAGTGTCCCTTCTCATCGTCACTGCTTTTTACCCAACGGTATGAGCAAGATATGAGTTCTCTTTAGTAAAGGTGATATTATACATATCTCACATACGATGTCACGATATCAGCATGCTACCAGCGACATCCAGCCATTTTATATACACAACTTCTCAGTGGGAAAAAAAATACACTAAACGAAAGGCACAGGGGTTTCACACACACACATATATATATGTATATGCACAAACTGACATACATACGTATATTATACATTTATACATACAAATATACACATATATATATATATATATATATATATATATATATATATATATATATATATAAACTTGTTCTACTTCTCTCCCTCATTTGTCATTCATCGTCGAGCAGTCTTTTGCTCTTCTGTTCGCTTCTGTTGCTATTATGTTTTCTAGTGCATCTAATATTTCATCGATCCATCTTTTACATGGTCGACCCTTGGGATCGGTGTTCTTGCAACGTTTATTGATGGCTCGTTGTGTTGTGTGTTGATCACTCTGCCTTGTCACGTGACAAAGCCATTTATCTGTTGTTTCTTTTATATTCTATGGCGGAGGCTATTCCTAGCTTTTTTTCTAAGTTCTTCATTTTTGATATTGTCTATCAGACCATTCGTCTAACACATTTCATCTCAGTAGAGGTTATTTTTCGTATTGTTCTTGCATCTTGGGTCCAGTCAACAACGTTGGGATGAACGATGTGAGAGAGAGAGAGATAGATAGAGAGAGAGAGAGAGAGAGAGAGAGAGGAGAGAAATGTACTATGAGGTGGAAAAATACACTTAAAGTGATGACTATAAATGATACTATTATCGATCAAGATATCATATTATATGTTTAGTCTTCACAGATAAAGTGACGGTATATGATGCGTGTACAAATATAATAAATCGGCACGGGCGTAATACCGACCACACTACTCCAAAAATCATGTGCCAAAGGTCTGTAAAATATATGGTCACTAACACTATATTCCCTATACGCCACTTGGCGTGATCGGGGCACTTTACTTTACTATATGAAGCGTGTACCACTAGTTTACGGCAAAGCTTCGACGTGCTTTCATCCCGACATCCCCCTCTGTGGATAAGCTTTGATTAACAATTAGTTGTTTTCCCAAGCAAGAAGCGCTTTGTGGATCTTTAAACTCAAACGTGGGGCAAAATAGTAAAGCTATTTTAATGTAGATTTTAAAAAAAATATACAATTTAAAACTCGGGCTTTATAGTGACATGAAAAATATGATGCTTGTGTCTATATTTGAACGTGGCCAACGCCAGGTTTTGGAGTGGCGTAATCAATCGTACGTTAGATCACCTTTACACGCCAGAAATCAATTTTGAAGACAGACTCGAACCTAAGGCTTATTGGTCGGAATGACAACGTCCGCCACATTTGGGAAGTGATTATCCGTCCTTCTATTCTGGAAACCACTAGGACATTGATACTTGTTATATTGGAGTAGATGCGAGAGTGAAGTTGTAGAAACTGTGAATACATTGTAAACGGAAATCATTTACAGAAATAGTGTAGAATGCGGATAACTGAATTTGTCATTGTACATTTGTTGTTACCTCTACTGACGACAGAAATAAACACATGTCGATCCTTTTAGATTACACTTGCCACTCTGTTGCTACCTCTACTGTCGACAGAACTAAAACACGTGTCGATCTTTTTAGATTACACTTGCTACTCTGTTGCTACCTCTACTGTCGACAGAACTAAAACACATGTCGATCTTTTTAGATTACACTTGCCTCTCTGTTGTTACTTCTACTGTCGACAGAACTGAAACACATGTCGATCCTTTTAGATTACACTTGCCTCTCTGTTGTTACTTCTACTGTCGACATAACTAAACACATGTCGATCTTTTTAGATTCCACTTGCCACTATGTTGTTACTTCTACTGTCGACAGAACTAAACACATGTCGATCTTTTTAGATTCCACTTGCCACTCTGTTGTTACCTCTACTGTCGACATAACTAAACACATGTCGATCTTTTTAGATTCCACTTGCCACTCTGTTGTTACTTCTACTGTCGACATAACTAAACACATGTCGATCTTTTTAGATTCCACTTGCCACTCTGTTGTTACCTCTACTGTCGACAGAACTAAACACATGTCGATCTTTTTAGATTCCACTTGCCACTCTGTTGTTACTTCTACTGTCGACAGAACTAAACACATGTCGATCTTTTTAGATAACACTTGCAACTCTGTTGTTACTTCTACTGTCGACAGAAGTAAACACATGTCGATCTTTTTAGATAGAACTTGCAACTCTGTTGTTACTTCTACTGCCGACATAACTAAACACATGTCGATCTTTTTAGATTACACTTGCCACTCTGTTGTTACTTCTACTGTCGACAGAACTAAACACATGTCGATCTTTTAGATTACGGTTGCCACTCTGTTGTTACTTCTACTGTCGACAGAACTAAACACATGTCGATCTTTTTAGATTACATTTGCCACTCTGTTGTTACCTCTACTGTCGACAGAACTAAACACATGTCGATCTTTTTAGATTCCACTTGCCACTCTGTTGTTACTTCTACTGTCGACAGAACTAAACACATGTCGATCTTTTTAGATAACACTTGCAACTCTGTTGTTACTTCTACTGTCGACAGAACTAAACACATGTCGATCTTTTTAGATAACACTTGCAACTCTGTTGTTACTTCTACTGTCGACAGAACTAAACACATGTCGATCTTTTTAGAGTACACTTGCCACTCTGTTGTTACTTCTACTGACGACATAACTAATTACATGTCGATCTTTTTAGATTACACTTGCCACTCTGTTGTTACTTTTACTGTCGACAGAACTAAAACACATGTCGATCTTTTTAGATTGCACTTGCCACTCTGTTGTTTAATGTCCATATCACAACTATCGTCAGCAATTATTGTCTAAGTAAGAAATGACATCAAAGAAAGGGGGGGGGGAAGAGGGAGTTCTGATGTTCAGTTAGACCTTGCTTCAATGTCAATGAAGATATTGATCTTGAGGTTTGTAAAATAACATCATCACAATAACGTATCAGACCAGCTGGTAAAAGCGATCATTTCTTTCACAATTGTCTCTCCTCAGTGAATTTGTTTATCGATTGTTCACCGCAGAACGATACCAAGCTCTATTGTATCTTCTCTCTTTGTCTTCAGGACTATCTTATTTTCTGTATTTTACTAGTTGTAACAAAAGTAACCCGACATTCCGTCTCTCTTTGTCTTCAGGACTACCTTATTTTCTGTATTTTACTAGTTGTAACAAAAGTAACCCGACATTCAATCTCTCTTTGTCTTCAGGGCTATCTTATTTTCTGTATTTTACTAGTTGTAACAAAAGTAACCCGACATTCCGTCTCTCTTTGTCTTCAGGACTATCTTATTTTCTGTATTTTACTAGTTGTAACAAAGGTAACCCGACATTCCGTCTCTCTTTCTCTTCAGGACTATCTTATTTTCTGTATTTTACTAGTTGTAACAAAGTAACCCGACATTCCGTCTCTCTTTGTCTTCAGGACTATCTTATTTTCTGTATTTTACTAGTTGTAACAAAAGTAACCCGACATTCCGTCTCTCTTTGTCTTCAGGACTATCTTATTTTCTGTATTTTACTAGTTGTAACACAAGTAACCCGACATTCCGTCTCTCTTTGTCTTCAGGACTATCTTATTTTCTGTATTTTACTAGTTGTAACAAAAGTAACCCGACATTCAATCTCTCTTTGTCTTCAGGACTATCTTATTTTCTGTATTTTACTAGTTGTAACAAAAGTAACCCCGACATTCCGTCTCTCTTTGTCTTCAGGACTATCTATTTTCTGTATTTTTATTAGTTGTAACAAAAGTAACCCGACATTCAATCTCTCTTTGTCTTCAGGACTATCTTATTTTCTGTATTTTACTAGTTGTAATAAAAGTAACCCGACATTCCGTCTCTCTTTGTCTTCAGGACTATCTTATTTTCTGTATTTTACTAGTTGTAACAAAGGTAACCCGACATTCCGTCTCTCTTTGTCTTCAGGACTATCTTATTTTCTGTATTTTAGTAGTTGTAACAAAAGTAACCCGACATTCCGTCTCTCTTTGTCTTCAGGACTATCTTATTTTCTGTATTTTACTAGTTGTAACAAAAGTAACCCGACATTCCGTCTCTCTTTGTCTTCAGGACTATCTTATTTTCTGTATTTTACTAGTTGTAACAAAGGTAACCCGACATTCCGTCTCTCTTTGTCTTCAGGACTATCTTATTCTCTGTATTTTACTAGTTGTAACAAAAGTAACCCGACATTCCGTCTCTCTTTGTCTTCAAGACCATCTTATTTCCTGTATTTTACTAGTTGTAACAAAAGTAACCCGACATTCCGTCTCTCTTTGTCTTCAGGACTATCTTATTTTCTGTATTTTACTAGTTGTAACAAAAGTAACCCGACATTCCGTCTCTCTTTGTCTTCAGGACTATCTTATTTTCTGTATTTTACTAGTTGTAACAAAAGTAACCCGACATTCAATCTCTCTTTGTCTTCAGGACTATCTTATTTTCTGTATTTTACTAGTTGCAACAAAAGTAACCCGACATTCCGCCTCTCTTTGTCTTCAGGACTATCTTATTTTCTGTATTTTACTAGTTGTATCAAAAGTAACCCGACATTCAATCTCTCCTTTTTCCATGATGTGCTTGAAAATATTAGCAATTGTTTCTTTCGGATGTTTTTTAGCAGTTTTCATTTTTGTAATGCTCTCTTCCATTTCATCGTTGAATCTTATGGTTGACCACGGAACTCCACAATTCTCCTGAGAAATCTCAATTGATGGCCTCTAAGCGTCTTCTCTTCTCGTAAACGCATCATGGAATAACAAACGTATACCTCGTACTCAACTGAAATAATTAAGAAAACGAAATATAACTTTATCCGGAAAACATGTGCATAAATAAAACTTATATTTTTTTTTGTTTACAATATTTTTGTTTATAAGATCATTAGCACTTCATCCCTAGTAAGTATTAACCAATAGAATTGAAATTGGTGAGAGTAAGAAATAGTTACCGTGTATAGTTTCACAATTGCTGCAATCTTTTTTAAGGATTTGCACACAGTCATTGAAATGTCATGGCTGTGGATCTATTGAAACAGTTGTATGATGGTTTGCTTGTGCAGCAAACTTTGAAATACAGTCTTAAACACTTTTAAGTGATGTCTGTGGATCTGTTTACTGTGTGATGAGGATGATCTTCTCGACTAAACTAAACTAAACTAAACTAAACTAAACTAAACTAAACTAAACTAAACTAAACGAAACGAAACGAAACGAAACGAAACGAAACGAAACGACGAAACGACGAAACGACGAAACGAAACGAAACGAAACGAAACGAAACGAAACGAAACGAAAAGGAACGGAACGGAACGGAACGGAACGGAACGGAACGGAACGAAACGGAACGAAACGGAAAGAAACGGAACGGAACGGAACGGAACGGAACGAAACGGAACGAAACGGAACGAAACGAAACGAAATTAAACCAAGTTGTAAGTTTGTATCGGAAGAAAATATACTGATCTGCAAAGGTGCAAGTTAGGTAATGGTAGTAGTATTATATTTGCCACCAAGAATGGTTTATTTAATTTTCGAAAATAATTTAAGAAAATCGTCATCGTTATTATTTTTTCTCATGGTTTTTTTTATCAATCAGAACGTTAATGTAGGAATATTTATTATTGGTGATGAAATCAAGGATATCCCGAGCTGATGAAAACTTGGACAAATTCGCTGCCCTCAAAACTGTTCACCAAAGTAACTCATCATCAAATATCTGATGGAGTGCATGCGGAGTTCAAGACAATAGTGACATGTCTACCGTCACAAATAAAATACAACAGGTATAGACAGCCGAACTGATCCTTTTATACAGGTATTTTTTTTAGCAATGCTGATTTAACTCTTTCAGTACAGAAGGTTTTTATCAATTTAGCCGTAGAGACTTCAATGACAAAATGTATCATGTGTTTAAATACTGATCTGCATGTTTATATGTATCTAACATGTAGCGTATTGTATATGAATGTTTAGATAATTAACCAAGGAATTAGATTTCATCAGTACTAAAATGATACAAGAAATGTAAAAAGAATATGGTTTCATGACAGTTTACACTAATCAAAATAAGAGTGCTGCACAGTGCGGCTAAACGAACATGACAGAAAACGGCTTGGCGCATGGTGTATCGAAAAGTATGGAAAGAGTTAAATCTATGTCTGTGATAAACACATTAATAGTGTTCATCACACTGAGTGATACTTGCTTCGATTTCAATGAGACCATGCAATTACCAATCACATAACATAAGAGAACGTATTTGTGATCGTTCTTTTAAAGTATTGCAGAACTTTATAAGTAAAGCAGCATGAGTATATTCTAAAAACATCCTCATCATACACATAACACAAACAAACAAAAAAAGATAAATCAAGGTCCAGCCAGCCTGTTGACAGCCTGTAGCTGGGCAATAGATCAATGTAAGCGGCAATCAAAGTCGTCAATAGACTCACATACCATGGGATCACTCTCTCCCTGTGTGTCACCCTTGATGCCGATTTTAATACCTAGATTTCAAACGTTAGTAGCACACATATACACTATGAGGAGCCGCCATAGCTCAGGCATTTGTGAACTGGACTACTAAGAACATGAGGTCGGGTTCGATTCTGATCTACGGCTTCCAGGTTCACCCAGCCTTAATGGGTACCGGATTTATTTTTCTGGGGAAGTAAAGCGTCACGGGCCTAATACTGACCACATTACCCGAAACATCATGTGTCGAAGGTCTATACAAATTATTGTCACCAACACCATATTCCCTATACACCACTTCACGGCGTGAGGGGACTCTTTACTTTTTCTTACTTCACAAGAATCATGCTGATAGTAGAAGACCGAACACAGATATGATTATCTCACGTATCCACATGTAGAATATATGCTATCTTTCCATGTGTGCATCTTCAATAAATCTGCCTAATAGTCGTGTTTTATTGTATGCAAGTAAATATGGTTTGTAATAAACACTAAAACTACTTGCTCCTGTTGCAAGCTTTACCGCAGTGCTCGAATTATTTGCCTATTCCGTACTTTGTTTGTGCGCCTCCACAAAGACATGGAGGCGCACCACTTCCACATAATCAGTTCCTAAATATCACATCTCAAGACACATTTGCATATGTCAGTCAATATGGTGTCCCTAGCATTATAGTTCGCTTCAGATTTTTTGCCTCACTTCAAAAAACCACAGCTCAGCAACCATTTGTGCTACAGTGCTGATATTTTGCATGTAACCTACTGAATCTCATAACGTAATAGAAAAAATAAATTCATTGCAAACAAACTGCTGGTTTTTCTTGTGCGCTTGCTTACCAGGAGGATAAAAGTATGATTAAACTTGGGCACATTTGAATCAAAATTTAAGAGTATTCACCCCTTCCATATCACTTCAAGAATGATTTAAACATCTTCATTTGGGAATTTCCTTTATATGTTGGTGGGTAAAGGCACCGGTTTACACTATTGAATTGCAAATGTCAGATTTTTGTCAATATTTGCACATATGTGTAGCAAATTTCTCTTATATTCGGTGCGCAATTCTGGTTTTGCACTTACTGGATTAAAATTGTCAACTTTTTGTATCACGTCATTAGTATAACGTCACCAAAAATACAAAATCAAATTATTTACATAGGCGTGTTTTGTGAGTTGTGCCCTTAACAATGAGTTTAAAGTTGAAATTTTTTACTGAACAAAATATTACAAAGAAATTATATTTATATTTTTGTAGAGAGGCAAAACGAGGGAGTCTATATCACAGCATATCAAATCCTGAAAAGAGAACGATGCACGTGTTAGGTTTAAGTAAACGGTCGTTTCATAGATCAGTGAAAAATGTTCAATGTGAATGTTCAAGGAAAGAAAGAAGTCGAGGAAGAAAACATTTGTTAGACAGTTTTGACAGAGAACTTGTCCGCAGAGAGATTTGTAAAATGTTTGACTTAGGGGAAGAAGTTACCATAAGGAAACTTAAGATTTGGCTTAAAAAGAACACCAGTATTGATGTATCAAAAACTACACTATGGAGAAGTGTGCGGAGTTTAGGCTTCACTTTTAGAAAATATTCTTGTGGAAGAAACATCATTTGCGAGAAACCTCATTTAGTAGCTGCAAGAAGCAAATATTTACGTGAAGTTAGACAAATGCGTAATGAAGATTATGACATTGTGTACTTGGACGAAACATGGATTAATGCCCACCACACAAATGAAAAAGAATGGCAGTCATTAGATGGGACTATTAAAAGGTATGTACCTAGCAGCAAAGGAAAGCGCCTTATAGTGGCACATGCTGGGAGCAAAAATAATGGCCTGGTGGAGAATGCTGAACTTGTTTTTATTGCAAAGTCAACTGATAACCAGGATTATCATTCAGAGATGAACAGTCATATGTTCAGAGATTGGATTAAAGACACTCTTTTGCCTTTATTAGATCGACCATCTTGTTTGATCATGGATAATGCATCTTACCATAACAAAGTGGCACAAGAAGATAAAGTTCCAACATCATCAAGCACTAAAGCTGAAATAAAGACATGGCTGACAAGGGAACAAATACCATTTAACGATATGTATCTCAAGCCTGAATTACGTTCACTTGTAAAACAGATACAACGGCCAAGATATTTCAAATAGATAAATTAATTGAAGAACATGGTCATAGATGTTTGAGGCTGCCTCCATATCACTCACACCTAAATCCTATTGAATTAGTTTGGGCAAAGATCAAAGGGCAAGTAGCATCCGAAAATAAAACTTTCAAATTATCTGATGTTAAAGAGCTTACCAATGTTGCTATTTCAAACATAGACAAAGATTATTGGGCTAGTTGTGAAGACCATGTTATGGTTGAGGAAGATAAGTATTGGAGAAACGATGGTCTGTGGGTTATTCAACCAAAAATGGTAATACGTCTATTAGATTCGGCAGATTCTGAATAAAACTCATTTGTTTGAACTTACTGAAGTGACTTTGTTGGAGTTGGAAACTCTGGATACGGACCACTTCAGGAACTGTTTTTTTAGTGAGTTGACGATGTATTCTGTGTTCTTAAAATAAATAATTTCTATTCGGTGAATGTTCGGCCTATTTTGATTTGATTCAATATTAGTTGTATAATTAAAAGAGCCCAATCCAAATGGGTAGCATGTTGTGAAAAAGGGCAATTGTGGCGGTTTATTCCCCTATACACCTTCAGGCATGAGAGGAACACTTACTTACTTACTCTCTTATTATAAAGTAATAATGTCCCTTATATAAAAATAAAAGTTACGCCTTTTCCTCTAAAAAGTGTAAAAGATCTTCATTTACCGTACATTATGTTTTTTTGTGTCAAAATAAATACAAATATGAAGGAGATCAAAGGAAGTTGCCGCTTTGAGGAAACGGTAACACATACGATAATTTAAATGATAAATTCGTTACGTCATTGAAAATCTAAGGTCGCATGCAAAAAATCATGGTATTCTATCAGACGGTTTTCGAGATATTACTGGAATTAGGGAGGCAAACAATCTGAAACAAACTATAGCAGCATTATGATGCACTCATGAAAATCCTATAGTTGGTCATATTGTCTGCACGCCAAACTACAAACTGTCAGAACTATTACAGTGCAAACCTCACAAATCTAAAACTCGACAAGAGCAATGCTTTCAAGCTACTAAATGTTGATCTTTAAAAGCATGCAATATTAATCTACTACTTGTGTGTAATAAGGAACAAAACAAGAAGAACATATGCACATTTTGCTGGTGTGGGGCTGAATATATTATATTCTATTCTATTCTATTCTATTCTATTCTATTCTATTCTATTCTATTCTATTCTATTACATGTGTGTAACTATTCATTGCAAGCCAGGAATGTCCCATACCCGCCCAATTACTTGTTACATTATTTCCCAAAATGCACTTTCTTAGATTACTCCAGGTTGACTTAACAGCCATATCTACACACTCAGAATATCTTTTAAAGAATGGATGAGATCTCTGGGCTTCAATCGCCACCAGAGAACACATTTACTAGTAAGGAGATTTTGAAGAAAAAAAAACATATTTAAAATAAACATTACATGTAAAAAGAAAACTATTCACAAGGGAGAATGACAAAATTAGGGAGTGATAAACAAAGCGAGTGAGTGAAAAGTGAGTGAGAGAATTATACAATTACTGAGGTATATAGTAAATAGGGATGTAAAGAAATAACAACATAACGGAGTGAGGGAATAAATATGAGGGTGAAGGAAAGACAATAATGACGAAAAGGTTGAGGGTGTAATTGAATAACATAAGGGTAGTTGTTGTTGAGCGACGTGATGTCATAGCGAATGAGTTAATCAATAGAAAACGAAATAAATTAAGTCAATGATGTTATTAGAATTGTATTCCTGTAAAACAGAGGTAGGGTTCGATCTCAACCGACGGCTTCCGGGTTTACCCAGCCTTAAATGGGTACCGGATTTTTCTGGGAAATAAAGCGGCACGGGCGTAATATCGACCACATTATCCCAAAAATCATTTTCTGAAGGTTGGTAAAATGTATGGTCACTAACACCATATTCCCTTTACGCCATTTGGCGTGACGGGTGCTCTTTACTTTTTCTTTACATTCCTGTAAAATATGAATCATTCTTGTTTCTTTTTTAGTTTCAGGAAGTGATAAATGCCAAAAATATTTTAGTAAGTATTATAACCAAGAGACGTGTCAGCTGTAAATGACGAGTAATATAGTGCCTACGCTTACAATGCATTGTTTGTTTAATTTTAGAGCGAAAATTGTCAATTGCTTGGCATTTATAGAGTCCGGTCAGTTTTAGCGTTATATTGTTGAAAATAGTTTCAAAACATGAGTCCTAAATTTGGCATGTAACAAATATACTCTACGATTGAAAGGGGGAATAATAGTATGAGATGGTAACTACACATTTAGTGGGAACTATCGCGCTACAATTTTACCGGTGTAATACCATTCCATGTGTATTGTAGATGTCTTCTGTAGCTCTACTCACAGTTACGTATTGTACTTACTATATTGTATGTTTATTCATATTCCTAAGGGACACGTAAACATATGAGAACACGTATGGGTTCATCCGGGGTGAAGTAATGATACAAACAAACAAACACGCATCGACATAAGAGCATCTGGCTAGAGAACAATCTGCCGGCAAAAAAGATAAATGATTGTGGAAGTAATACAAAAGAACAATAAAGAAATAAACACCGACATAAGTAATACATTGTCGTAAAGCCAGATAAGAAAGCTCAGTTTTTTTTTGGTACATATATAACAATGTATTTTAATAAATGGTATATATATGTAATGTGAAGATTGAAAGGTCTACATAATACAACACTAAAGCAAATGCATGAACACAAGTCACACTTAAGAACGCTATATATATATATGTGCACCTCATCTTTCCTGCACAGTAGAACCCACATTTATCTGAAGAAATGGTATGTTATCGAAGTCCTGAAAATGTATTTAACTTATAGCGTAACTTCTTTTATCTGTAGGAAGTACCCCAGTATCAGTTAGATGAGGAATCGGTAAGTTCTGTGAAATGCTAAAATCATGAGCTCATCATCATCATCATTATTGGTACCGTTTGGCGTTGGCGATCATGTCCTTCCACAATCTTCTATCCACAGTGCATCGTATGAGTTATGTTGTTGACTGTTTTCCATGCCATAACACCAAGTTATCCAGTATTTTCTCTCTTTGTCGTCCGCGATCTCTCTTTCCTTTTATTTTGCCAGTTGTAACCAAGTATTCTAACTTTCCTCTACTCATGATGTGCCCAACAAATGTTGATTGCTTCTTTCTGATGTTTTTTAAGAGCTCCCTTTTTTGTGTTGGCCTCTTTGAGAACTTTCTCATTGGTCTTTTTTAGTGTCCAGGGAACTTTCAAAAATTCTTATGAGAAATTCCATCTCTGTGGCCTCTAATCGGGATTTCATTTGTTTGTCTATTGTCCATGATTCGCTTCCATAGGTTAGAATTGGTTCTATATAGCATCGATGAACTCTCTTTCTCATTTCTATTGACATAGATTTGTTGCAAAAGATATTTTTCATTTTCTGAAATGCTATTTTGACCTGAGCTATTCTGCTTTTTATTTCTGTGTTGCATCTTCCATCTGATGTTATCACTGTGCCCATGTATTTCAAACGTTGCACTTGTTTCAGATTTGTCTTGTTTATTTTATGCTGCATGATGGTGATGATTGTTTCTTCGATATGACCATTACTTCTGATTTCTAAATATTCAGACTGAGACCTTCCTTGTTGATTTCATTTAATATTATATATATATCATTTATGTAGCTCATTCTCTGTCTCTGCTATTAAGACTGTCATCCGCATATCGTAAATTATTTATGTTGTAACCGTTGACTTCAATTTCATTTTTGTCTACTATTGATCTCATAATATGTTCACAGTAAAGTGATGAAATACATGGAAAGAAAATGAAAGATCAACTATCACAGAAAGGACGTTTATAACAGTGCACAAATTGTAGGGGAACGATACTACTACCAGCGACAGGACAAATAATATGCAGAATCACTCTGAAGGGACTAAATATGTCTTATGAAACGTTTGAAGGATGAACAAGCAGGTTGCAGAGAAAAATAACAGATCATGCACTGATCAAATAACTACCTTACGTATAATAGTTGAACAAAGCTTAGAACAATATTTTACCTTTCTCAGCTTGCTTCTTTTTTGAATAAAGTTTGAAACTGTATGAGTTTGATCATGAGTTTTTTTTCTTCTTTTTTTTTTATGAGTCGTTTTATTCGCTGTTTCGTGTTGTCCTGATATAGAAAGAATCACTTATCACTGGCTGTCTCCGTTTGCTGTTTTCTTGATTATTATATTAGGATTGGGATATTCACACATTGTGGTGCTGTCTTGATATTGAGCATTCCCTGCCTCTTTCGGATGCGGTATTCTACTGAAAGTGCATGGAGCGCCATTGCGCACAGTATTTACAGAAGCAGTTTGGAAAATCATGTGACAAGTGGTGCGGCGAATATGAAGAAGTCTTGACTACAATGACACTGGTTCTACAGACATAACCGAATATAGAAGATTGTTTAGGACTTATTGATGTCCTTGTTTTATGTTTGCTATGTTGAAATACTAAATATCAGTACATTAGATCCAAATGAGCCCCATTATTCAAGGTTCCAATTATCTCATATGTCAGTATGATCATACACACATAATATTTTAATTATGTTGACAAATGTTTCATTAAAAAAAAAAAATTGTCTTCGCAGACGAAATCATTTTTGGGATTAAAAAAACTGGCAGTGGTAAGTTGTATCACATCCTGAATACTATTAGCAATTGTAAAGTTGTATCACAACTAGAATAATACTATTAGCAATTGTAAAGTTGTGTCACAAATAGAATAATACTATTAGCAATTGTAAAGTTGTATCACAACTAGAATAATCCTATTAGCAATTGTAAAGTTGTATCACAACTAGAATAATACTATTAGGAATTGTAAAGTTGTATCACAACTAGAATAATACTATTAGCAATTTTAAAGTTGTATCACAACTAGAATAATACTATTAGCAATTGTAAAGTTGTATGACAAATAGAATAATACTATTAGCAATTGTAAAGTTGTATCACAACTAGAATAATCCTATTAGCAATTGTAAAGTTGTATCACAACTAGAATAATACTATTAGGAATTGTAAAGTTGTATCACAACTAGAATAATACTATTAGCAATTGTAAAGTTGTATGACAACTAGAATAATACAATTAGCAATTGTAAAGTTGTATCACAACTAGAATAATAATATTAGTAATTGTAACATTGTATCACAACTAGAATAATACTATTAGCAATTGTAATGTTGTATGACAACTAGAATAATAGTTTTAGTAATTGTAAAATCGTATCACAACTAGAATAATATTAGTAATTGTAAAATTGTATCACAACTAGAATAATACTATTAGAAATTGTAAAGTTGTATCACAACTAGAATAATACTATTAGAAATTGTAAAGTTGTACCACAACTAGAATAATAATATTAGAAATTGTAAAGTTGTATCACAACTAGAATAATACTATTAGAAATTGTAAAGTTGTATCACAACTAGAATAATACTATTAGAAATTATAAAGTTATTTCACAACTAGAATAATACTATTAGCAAATGTAAAGTTGTATCAAAACTAGAATAATAATAATATTAGAAATTGTAAAGTTGTATCACCACTAGCATAATACTATTAGCAAATGTAAAGTTGTATCAAAACTAGAATAATAATAATATTAGAAATTGTAAAGTTGTATCACAACTAGAATAATACTATTAGCAAATGTAAAGCTGTATCACAACTAGAATAATACTATTAGCAAATGTAAAGATGTATCACAACTAGAATAATACTATTAGCAAATGTAAAGCTGTATCACAACTATAATAAAAACATTAGTAATTGTAAAGCGGTATCACAACTAGAATAATAACATTAGCAAATGTAAAGTTATATCACATACAGTATATTATAGATGCCAGTGGTAAATTGTAGGGCAAAAATTGTATGATAGTTGGTATTGGTAAGTTGTATCACAGATAGTGTAATATAGTTGCCAGTGGTAAATTGTAGTACCGCTGTTACACGATAGTCGGCAGAAGTAAGGTGCATCACAGCTAGAATAATTATATTATCGATTGTAAAGTTGTATCACAAATAGTATACTATAGTTGCTAGTGGTAAGTTGTGTCACAGCTAATACGTATTAGTTAGTAGTGGTATGTTGTATCACAGATAATGCACTATTCTTTGTAGCTGTAAGTTGTTGCACATATACACATATATTATACTATTGTCGGCAGTGTTAAGTTGTGTCACAAATAAATACATACTATACTATTTGGTGAAGTAGTAAGTTGTATCACATATAGTATACTACAATTAACAGAGGTAAGCTGTAACACATATAGCATATTATCGATGACAGTTGTAAGTTGTATCACATCTAGTACGCTATAATTGGCAGTAGTAACTTGTATCAGTTTGTATTTTATAGCTGGCAGTGGCATGTTGTATCATAGATATTATACAATTTTTGGCAGTGATACGTTGCATTGCTGCATAAGATGTATTACAGGTATTACACTATAGCTAGAAATGGTAAGTTGTATCACATATATATTATAGTATTATTGACAGTTGCAAGTCGTAGCACAGATACTCAGATAGCATAATATTTGTTTGTTTTGGTAAGTAGTATCACAGATACAGATATTATATTATTTTCGGCCGTGGTACGTTTTATCACAGCCGTCTACTATTGCTGGCAGTGGTAAGTTGTACCACAGCTGCTACACTAACGGTGATCGTGATAAGTTGTATTATAGCTATTATACTGTAGCTGGCAGTGATAAACTTCAGGACTTCTAGTATGCTATAGATGGCAGTGGTAAGTTGTATCCATATAGCAAGTTATAGTTTTCAGCTGTTAGTTGTATCACAGACGGTACATTATTTTGGTAGTTGTAAGTTGTATCACAGCTCATAGACTATAGTTGCGGTGTTAATTTGTATCACATATATGATACTAGTTTTGGCAGTAGTAAGTTGTATCACAGCTCGTAGACTGTTGTTGGGGTGTTAATTTGTATCACATATGGTAAACTATTTTTGGCAGCTGTAAGTTGTATCACAGCTCGTAGACTATAGGTGTTAGGTTGCATCACATATATGATACTATTGTTGGCAACGGTAAGTTGTATCAAAGATGAAACATTATGTTTGGCAGCTGTAGGTTGTATCACAGCTCATAGACTATAGTTTCAGTGTTAAGTTACATCGCATGTAGTATACTATTATTGGCACTGGTAAGTTGTATCCTATCTAGTTATAGTTGGATGTGGTTATATGTAACATCACGTTAGAGGATAACTAATTTTAGAAAATAGAGCACGCCGTAATCATAATAAGCATCATTTTTTTTTCTCTTTTCCATGACAACAATGGCATATCAATATTAATACTGATCAGAATGTCATAAGGAATGAGAAAAAAAATTAAATTGCACCTACAAAAACAGGTCAGTAGTTGACACTTCACTTCAGAAAACACTTCATTAACAATAAACATGTTTCTAGTGTTGAAATAAGTGTAAAGCGTTATATATTGAATAAAAGCTTCCTAAATTGAAGTCTAAAATAATGTCTTATAGGTAACGAAATTATCACAAATAGTAAGTAATATGATTTATGATATCACCCAATAAGTTGCCATAGAAACAATTAGTTCAGTAACAAATGTGAATTTATATAGTCAATCGTCTCTCAGTCGATGCAATTGAGGTTAAACGCAGAGTATGAAGTTATATAGATTACATCACAATTAGAGTTATCCATAACATAAGTCAGTGTATCAATGTGCATTCATCATCATCATCATCGAGTGCCTTCTCCGCAACGCAGGTTGGCTACCATGGGTCGCCATTCTACTCTGTTTCTTGCTTTGATGGTGCAGGCTGTCATAGATTGACGTGTCCATCTTTTGATGTTACACGTCCATGTAAGTATTGGTCTGACTCTGCCTCTTTTACCTTGTATTTCTCCTTCCAATATTACTTTTAGTAGGCCGTTGTGTCTTTTTACATGCCCCAAAAATGTAATTTGTCTTGTCTTAATTGTATTTAGTAGTTCTCTTTTTATTTTCAGTTGTTTTAAAACTTCATCGATTGTTATCTTTTCTTTCCATCCGATTCTACCTATTCTTCTATACATCCATTCTACATTTCTACATTTCAAAGGCTTCAATTTTCTGTTCTGTTTTCTTGTCTAATGTCCATGTTTCTGCACCATACATGAACATTGAGAAGATGTAACATTTTGCCACTCTTAGTTTCAGCCCTGCTGATATTTGTTTTGTTGTTAGTATATTTTTCATGGCATTAACATTACTTTTTGCCATACCTATTTTTTCTTAAATTTCAATTTTGCATTTTCCATCATTGGTTATGTCCTAGGTAGTTGTAACTCTGGACTGTCTGCAGATGTATTCCATCAACTGTGATATTTAATTGTAGGTATTGATTGTGCATTATAAAGATGAATTAATGATTTCGTGGTGTACCGTCATTTACAGACGTCGGTGTGGCTGGACGCAGAATAAAAGAGGCAATTGCGCTGCTCGAGCAAAAATAGAAAGGGAATGGGAAAAAAAAACCAATACAAGATTGTAGAAAAGCACAAACAATTAATTAGTTCTTGAATGTAAAATTGATTGGATCTGGTGTGAACCAGAAAGAATATGTCTAGTCTAAGAAAGAAAGAAAAGACCGGGTGTGAGAAAAAAAATAAGAATGTGTCTATTGTAAGAAGAAAGAATAGTTCTAGTGAGGGAAATAAAACACATTTCGTTAGTAGTTAGTGAAGAATTTTGACCTGTTAGCTTGGCAAAGGGGGAAAAAAATAAGCCAAATTGTACAAATAATTAATGGGTCTGGCTAAGCCAATTTTCATTTTGTCACTATATATTCAAGATTGTAGATTTAATACATCGTTCCACGAGGTCTACAAGCGCATGATAGAAAAAGAACACAAACTCTTGAATGTACACTCTACCACAGTCCATATCTGGCTCTCTCTCTCTCTCTCTCTCTCTCTCTCTATATATATATATATATATATATATATATATATATATATATATATATATATACATATATATACACATTGGTTCTATTGGTTATGGAAGGCCTCAGTATCACTGCAAACGAATTAAAATCCACAATCGCTCAACCGCCCGTGCCAGTGGAATCATCCGAATTACTAACTCATCTCCCAAACAAAGAAAGATAACTATAGTCCCCATCGTAGCAGTCTCAGCACACGCCAAAAGACATATGGCGAAACCGCGCAGAAAGTGAATACAACTAACTGTTCCATGTCGTACGATATCATCATTCATCGTAAACAATTAGAATATCGAAACATGATCAAAACGGATGAGACACACAGCTCATGGTGTGCACAGAGCCCTTAACTCAGTAGCTCCTGCAACAACTTGGAATATGAGGAAACTGCAAGAAGGAACACTTTTCATACTTAGCCTTAAATGGTTCCTGCCGCCTACCCACCATGCAATCGGTCAAATAATACCATTGTACTAAACCTATGAAATGGAGGATATTAGCAACTTGCGTTATAAGCAGCGAATTGTGATACTATTTCTCGTGTCAGAGATGGAAACTGTTGTGAACATTCACAAACTTGTGAATGTGATTTGTATGGAAGTTTTGCAGTCGACAGAAGCACATAAAGTTGCTGGGTTCAGTGAATAAAAGAATTGGAAAGCGGAGATGTGAAGCTTCTTGATCGGCTGCACTGTGGACGGCCTGCCACAGTCACCAATGCAGATATATTGAAATACACTGATGGCATTATTCATGTTGAAAGGTGCATCACTACTCAACAATTGGCCTTCCAGTTGTCAGTCAGCATTGGTAATACACATGCAATTATACAATACAACTCTCGGATTGTCTAAGGTTTGTGCAAGATGGATTCCGCGAAATGTCACACCCGAGCACCGATTGCAAAGAAAAGCAAATTCTCCTGAATTTGTGGAGCGTTTCAATGTTGATAGGGGGAACTGTTTGGTTAAGATTGTTGGAGGAATGAAACATGGACATATCATTTGTAACCTGACACGAAAAGTAGGTCTATGGAGTGGCATCATCCACACTAACCACGAAGAAAGAAATTCAAGACATCTCCTTCAGCTGGAAAGGTCATGGTCGTTGTCTTTTGGAACATTGAGGGTGTGAAGGGGAAAAAGGATGAAGAAAAACATGCAAACAATATTCCATAATTTCGGTAAAAAAATAAAATTTTGCTCAAAGAAGCTAAGCAAAACAAATGGACAAAATTCGGACAAGATAGCCGTAAAAGATTTATAAAAAGCAGTAAAGACAATAAGAGCGGAGAAAAAAAAAACACGATCCTACTGAGCTCGTAAATGATAAAGACGGGCAGCAAATATCAAATAACAAACATATGGAACAGAGATGTAAAGAATATTTTGTAGACCTATCAAACATTGTACCAACTACGAATAATACAACAGAAACCACGAAAGAATGAACAAACACTTATTATTCCAAATTTGGCTGAGAAACAAGGACTACAAGCATACATGAAAACAAAGAAAAAAAACGTAGACATGCCTTCGCATGCAAATGTTAAATAGATAACACCATGGGCATAATAAATATCAAATATGTTCATTATGTGTCGACTTTATTAGACGTTCAGATAACTGATTATTAAAGAGAGATAACAGGAGAAATGGCATGTGCCTTATAAAACGACATGATGTCTTAGATATAAAAAAATTATAAAGAGCAGAATAGCAAATATAATAGAGAGAGTGAGAGAGTGAGAGAGGGAAAGAGAGAGACAGGGAAAACTCTAAAGATAGGAACGCTAAAAAATAAGGTGGGTGGAAGTTGACTGAGCCAAGTCATCAGTTCTGCGGAAGACGATCTTCATCTTGTGCAGGAGACTTAAGTATATGAGACAAATAATAATAAATGATTATTATTATAGAGAGAAACTTCCGAGGCGATAATCAGCGAATCAATTCAAAAGAAGAGGTATGTTTACACCACTCGGAAAAAAATGACAAATAATCAACAACAGAAAAAAAAAAACAAAGAACAATATATGGACCGAAGCAGGATCGGACCATATATTGTTCTTTGCTTTTTTTTGCTGTTGATTATATGTCATTTTTTCCGAATGCTGTAAACATACCTCTTCCTCTGAATTGATTCGCAGACGTAAGTGTGGCTGGAGAGGGAACGACGTTTCAACTGGAGCTAGGAGGATGATTATTCGTATGACTATTAGACGCGATAAAGGGAACGAAAGATAAAGTGAGATGGTGAGTAAAAGAAAGCAACACAAGTGAAAGTAAAGTACACATCAACATTCAATGATAACCAAAGAATGTGCCGCAACAACGAAAACTAGAACTGCGCAGCTCCCTTGTCACTCAAAAGGAAAAAAAAAGAGGTAACACAAAAAGGGAGCTCTTAAAAAACAACAGAAAGAAGCAATCAACATTTTTCGGGCACATCATGAGAAGAGGAAAGTTGGAATACTTGGTTACAACAGGCAAAATAAAAGGAAAGAGAGATCGCGGACGACAAAGAGAGAAAATTCAAGATGGGTTGGTTTTATGGCATGGAAAACAGTAAACTACAGAACTGATACGATGCACTGTAGAAAGAAGTGCGTGGAAGGACATGATCGCTTACGTCAACTAGTATGGCACATGATGATGAATGAAAAGTGAATATGATTGCTGAGATTGTGTTATTTTTTGTTCCTGATGAAAAAAGTAAATGATTTCTCAGATTGAAACACTGGTGAATAATTACGCACTTGTAAGTAATATGAAGTTTAACTGGGATGAAAGTAAAGAATGAATCACACCGTTCATATCAGTTGTCATTTAATCACCATCATCATCAACAGTCATCATCATGCCGTCTCCGCATCGAAGGTTGGCTACCATTAAGCGCCATTCCTCTCTGTCTCTTGCTTTGATGGTGCAGATTGTCATATGCTGACTTGTCCATCTTTTGATGTTACTCGTCCAATTTAATCATACTGGGTCTTATTCACCTCAGCACATCTGAAAAAATCTCTGACTCTAGACAGATATCCCAATTCATATGTTCATATATTCAATGGTTATTTCATGTTTTGAAACCACATTCTCCTTGGTCTGATCAGTATACGCCACTCGGGAACCATTCATTCAATTAATGTCCTTTCCAGTCAACTGTGTCTGTTGACGAGGGCATAACATTTTTCTTTTCACAGTGGAATGGTAGTTATTAACCATTGCGTTATAATTCTTAGGCCTTTTTCATTTTTTGTATGGCTCATTGTCAATATCCACTGTATTTTAAATATTTTTGATATCATCAATACATATTTTAGCTTTCACCATTGCTAAGACATCCACATTTTTCGATGCCAGCTAAACAACATATGATAAATATCATTTTCATACCAACTTTGTGCTATGAAAGTCAAACATGGAACATTTCTAAATCACATTTAAGACGAAAGATCGATACATGTGAATTGCGATGCTTGAGAAAAGTAACAAACAACACAAGAAGAGATAGAATACCAAATAAAACCATAAGAAAAATAGTAGGAACAAAACCCTGCCAAGAATATATAGATCAACAACTTAAATGGTTTGGCCACCTGTCAGAATGAATCCTTATAAATCACCATCGAGGGCGTTCTTCCCGAGAATGCATGGGAAAAGACCAAGAGGAAGACCCAGAAGAAGATGGATAGATGCAGTGACAGAGACATGTAACAACAAAGGAAAGTCAATAATGTAGACAGTTCGAGCAGATCAAGAACGACAAATGATATAAACCACGACACCTTTTAGGTATCAGTGAGAAGTGAAAAGAAGAGGAGGAAGCAGAGGAAGAATGCATGTTTAAATTAGTATTGGCCAATACCACAGATCTTTCATGTATAATGCTGTTTCATTTAAATATCACGTTAAAACATGTTTTTCTTGTGCCAACCAAGTAATTCAAATAGTGACAAGATCAGCATTGCTGGTGCAAATTATAGAACAATAAGCAACACTATCCACTTAGAATCCAACAATGTAGAATGTCTCAAGGGAACAACAGTTCAAGACCTCCCTATCAACCAATATTCGCATCAAGGGTAGGTAAAAACCGATCCACAAAAAAAAAAAAAAAACGGTTAATGTATTACAATGTAAAATATAAATTAACGTTATGTTTATGTTTCCCCAGGAACCTTATAATATAGCAGTTCATCTTAAAAAAGTAAGTTATGATAATCAACATAGTAACATATGGATATAAAATAGTATATATATATATATATATATATATATATATATATATATATATATATATATATATATATATATCATCATCTTCATCATTGAGTGCCTTCTCCGCAACGAAGGTTGGCTATCATGGATCGTCATTCTACTCTGTTTCTTGCTTTGATAGTGCAGGCTGTCATAGATTTACTTGTCCATCTTTTGATGTTACTTGTCAAAGTTAGTCCTGGTCTGCCGCTGCCTCTTTTACCTTGCCTTTTAACATGCCTCAAAACTATACTTCTATAAATCCACATTTCAGAGGCTTCAATTTTATGTTATGTTTTCTTGTCTAATGTCCATGTTTCTGCACCATACATAAATATTGAGAAGATGTAACATTTTACCATTCTTAGTGTCAGCCCTGCTGATATTTGTTTTGTTGTTAGTATATTTTTCATGTCCTTAAAACTACTGTTTGCCATACCTATTCTTTTGTTTATTACAATTTTGCATTTTCCATCATTGGTTATAGTATGTCCCAGGTAGTTGTAGCTCTGGACTGTCTCCAGATGTATTCCCTCAACTGTGATATTTATTTGTAGGTCTTGAGAATTTTCTTTGTTTATGATCATAGTTTTAGTCTTTTTGATATTCATATCTAGTCCATATGTTTTCTTGTTATGTTTATCACATTAAGCAATTGTTGTAGGTCTTTAGGATTTTCTGCTAGTAGAACAGTATCATCAGCATATCTCAGGTTATTGATTATCTTTCCATTAATGTTTAGGCCTGGTATCTCTATGATGTTTTTAAAGATTTGTTCAGTGTATAGATTGAACAAGCTTGGTGATAGGATGCATCCTTGTCTTACTCTTCTTTTTATGTCCATGGGGTATAGTTCTCCTTGTTATATCTTATTATTGCTGTTTGCTCCCAGTACAAATTACATATTATTTGTATGTCTGTGTCGTCTTGATGTATATCCTTTAGGCAGTCTCTAAGTTGGTTATGGTGTATTCTATCGAAAGCTTTGTTGTAGTCTATAAAGCAGGCATATATTGGTTTGTTTACTTCTGTGTACTTTTCAGTCAATGTTCTCATGCTCAATATGGCTTCTTTTGTCCCACTGTTTTTTTCTGAATCAAAATTGTTGCTCATCTAATACACTATTGATTTTATTCTGAATCCTTCCCTGTATAACTTTTAGTAAAATTTTTGTTACCTGGCTCATTAGGCTTATTGTTCTGAAATCACTGCATTCAACTGCGCCATTCTTTTTAGGCAATGCAATGAAAGTTGATGTCTTTAGATCGTTTGGTATGTATCATGTATGGTATATATCATTGCTTATGTCCGTGAACACTTCGATGCCAAAATCTGCTAGAGCCTGTATCATATATATTTGTATATTGTCAGGTCCTGCTGCCTTTCCCTTTTTCATTGTTTTTATAGCTTTTTCTACTACAGATTTCAGGATTTTAGAGTTGTATGTACATTTATACATAATAAATATATATATATATATATATATATATATATATATATATATATATATATATATATATATATATAGGAACGAATTCAAAACAAACGAGGAAATTACATAAATCGCCAATCAACCACTAATATCTTCAGTAATAAAGAAAAGACGATGGTCATACGTTGGACATGTGATGAGAAGAGATAATCGAATAGCAAAGCAAGCCCTTATATGGGAAACAAGAGGTAAAAGAAAAAAAGAGGAAGACCCAGGGAGACACTGAGAAGAACATTGATGACAGAGGCAAGAGCAGCAGGAATTGGCTCCCTCAATGAGATAGAACTGCTAGCACAGAACAGAGACAGATGGCGAGATTTGATAAAATATCTATAAAAGAAAACTGCTAGAACAAAAAATTCATGTAGGAGAAGGTGTATCTTGGTCTACGCCCTATGGGCCGGTTACGGCTCGAAAGGTCACTATATATATATATATATATATACAGGGTGTTTTTAAAGTTGCAGTGCACTGAATATTTCTAATATTCAGTAAATGACGTAATCATCATCTACGTACCATAATTTTGTAAACCACATTTATGAACAAACCGCTGCTTCCTTTAAGGTTTTATTTACGTAAAGGACGGGCACTACGCTACTTTCACTGTCTCATTGCTTGAAGAAAATGGTGTTGACGATTGAAAACAGGGTATTTCTGGTTGAGCATGTCTTTCGTAATGGCGGTAAATATACGGATGAGGTCATTAGACAATTCGTGAGGACATTTCCAGACTCACAAGTCCCTCACCGAAATTCTGTTACAAAATTGATCAAAAAGTTTCGTGAAACCAGTAGTGTGGTAGATGCTTACCGATCTGGAAGACCTTCAATTTCACAAGACCAAATTATGGAACTCCAAGACAGAATTACAATGAGTCCAAATGCATCTTTAAACCACTTGTCTCAACAGGTGCAAATATCTAAGAGTTCTGTTCACAAGGTTTTAAGAAGTGAACTACACTATCGTCCATACAAATTAACTGAAGTGTCTCAACTCCAAGAAAGAGATTATGAATCCCGTTTAAACTATTGCATGTGGTTTCAGAATTTTATTTATGAACATGGCGCTGCCATCCTTGATGTCACTTTTTTCACTGATGAGGCCTGCTTTCATTTATCCGGTTATGGTAACAGTCAGAACAATCGGCTGTGGAGCAGTGAAAACCCCCATGAATTTCATCAAGTACCGCTTTACGATCAAAAAGTCGGAGTGTGGTGCGCTATAAATCGTATGCGGATAATATAACCTATATTTTTTAATGAAACAATAAATGCAGAACGTTACCGTACTTTAATTCTGGAACCGTTCATAGCACACCTTACAGAACGGGAAATTATGGAATCCTGGTTTCAGCAGGATGGGGCAACAGCACACACAGCCACAACAACACTCAATTATTTAGAAAGCATATTTGCAAATCGCATTATTTCACGTGGAATCTGGCCTGCTCGTTCACCAGATCTAACACCCCCAGATTATTATCTGTGGGGGGCATTGAAGGGGAAAGTTTATGAAAATAATCCGCAGACAATTAATGACCTAAAGACTGAAATAGTAGACAAGATTAAACAAATATCACCAGACATTATTCTGAAGGTTTTCGCAAATATGGAAAGACGAATCACGACATGTCTTGAGGCCCGTGGTGGACATTTTCAACATATGCTTTAGGCACAACTTTATTGTGTTAATACCAACATTACCTATTATAAGCTCGCCGATAGCAGTCAAGTATATTTGAATAATATCATTTATTTTACAATTTGTGTGACGCATTAGTTAACCGCATTTCTGGTGACGACTTTTCTTCCGAGAGTAGAAATTCACTGCACTGCGACTTTAAAAACACCCTGTATATATATATATATATATATATATATATATATATATATATATATATATATATATATATATATATATATATATATAAATCAGGGTGTTAGTCAATGTTGTGTGTTGTCACCAGATTTGTTTAATATTTATAGTGAGATTATTTTAAGATCATAAGGGCATGCCTGAAATAACAATTTGAGGTCATAATATAAATACTCTAATGTATGCTGGTGATACAGTATTAATCGCTAAGAGTGACAATGAGTTACAAGAAATGTTTGACATTATAGTGAAAGAAAACAAAAATACAGGACTCAGTCTTAATAGCAAAAAGACAGAGGTAATGGTAACAACAAAGAAAAAAACAGCACCTCAGTGCAGAATAAGGACAAGTGGAACAATATTAAAACAGGCAAATGCATTTAAATATTTGGGAACTTTGTTAACCTTAGACTGAAGATGTGCAACAGAGATGAGATGCAGAATGGCTCAGGCAAAAGCAGCTTTCCAGAAAATGAGGAAAATACTATGCAATTCATTTTTGACAATAGAAACAAGAAAAAAAGAGTTCTTAAATGTTATGTAGTCTTAACATACGGATGTGAATCATGGACAATAGGAAAACAGACAAGAAAATTATTGGAGTCTGTAGAAATGTGGTTTTACATAAGAATATTGAGAATACCATGGACAGCTAAGAAGAGTAATGAACTTGTTCTGAAAGCCTTCAAAGCAAAAAGAGAGTTAATTTACAATATTAGGAAGAAACAATCATCATTGTTTAGCCATGTAATGAGAAGAGAACAACAGGGATATATTGTAACAACAGGAAAAATTGAGGGACGAAGAACTGTCGAGAACGAAGGTTGTGGAGAGACACGATCACCTACGCCAGTAGTCCCGGTACATGATGAAGATGATATATATATATATATATATATATTGTGTATAGACAATGTTCATAATATATTTTGAAAGAAAAATGTTCCAGTTCACGCAAAAAGTAGATGTATGGTTGACCATTCTGCTTTATTGTTATTTCTATCAAAACACCTAAATAATGATATAATATATATGAATAACCTACAATTGTAATTAGTTCCTTACTATCCATTTCTCACTGTTATTTCCATACAACTGTTACATACCAGCAATCTCCAGATTACATGAAGAAATTACAAAAGTGTGGCCATTCTAATGAATGCTTTAAACACCTATTCTGAAGGTCGATAGATAAGTTGGTCGAAGCTTTATCATATACAGGTTTAATTAACATATCGCTCACATTTCCATCATTTTGTTGTAAGATTAATAATATCGATACAGATGTATTTTGAACATGTTGTGTAAATTACAATCATTGACTCATTTCAGTGGGATAATTTCGCAGATAATGTAAGTTTCGTATATATAAATACATAAATAAATATATATATATATGTGTATATATATACATACACAATGTATATACTATATAAAGCTTTCAACGTAAACAAGTTCACTCCGATCATTTCGTGACATACACCACAATGTATATTATAATTAATGTAAGGTTCATCCGCTACTGGAAACATATATGTGATATATACTCATGGTTTCCCTTGCTTGCATATGACTGTCACGATTAATATATTTTTTTTAGATTACTGTTTTAAATATTATGTATTTGGCAATGTATAAATGTTTATATAAAGGTACATAAGTAAAGTTTACATTAGTTTAGTTTGGTCGACAGACCATCCGAATGACGCGTTGACATGTCCATAAGTACTCATAACTCATCTCCAGTAAGTCCATCTGTGTGTGGGGACGGATGCCTCCAGTTCTGTGTTGATTTGTTATTCGTTTGTGATTCCACGCCCAACGCTCCTTTCCGTCTTCTCCATTATTGACCTGTTGTCCGTGCAGACTAAACACAGTTGAAGATTCATGATCATTGACTCATCCATCGGTGCCCTTGAGGGCATTCAGAATGTCACTCCAATCCATTACAAGTCCGCTATCCACGTCTGCTGGTTCCAGTCAGGGTATTATCTCGCTTCTTCCCTTTCACACCGGATTGTTCAGCAACAACGATGAAACACATCACAGTAAATACTGAATTCTTTATTGACTCCAACTAGTGCACGCATTCATTCTCCTTTGATTTTCCTGAGAATACTCATCGAAACACTCAGAAAGCACAGATGGTTCAACAAAAGTATATTGCCCAGAAAGCTAATTACCGTGGAACTCTAACTTAACTTTAAAGACAATAGTCCTATACAATGTTGTAACTGGTTCGCATTTGACCCGTAAATTAACAAAGATATATAAGGCGGCGCGCATAACGCGTACGGCGCAGGGGGAGTTAACCATGACCGCTCGTGTCCGGATGTTGACCTCGAGTGTCGATGACCCCGGAAGTGACCTGATTATGTCTGATGTGTGCTGACTTTCGAGTTCTTGATGTACTGGCTCGATAGTGATAGGTTAATAGATTATACAACATCAATGAAAAAACAATAGCATTACATATAAAACATAAATCAAAAGACATATTTTACTCTTTTATTATTTCAATAGATGTATAACATACAGGGGATATTATATAACATTACAACAATATTTAGTACACTGAGTAAATATATAGTGCAAGGATAACATTTATTTATAGCTATGTAGTTGTGTGTAGAATTAGCACTTTACAACTGATTTTATTGTAATCCCCCGTTGTATAAGACACAGGTGTCATGTCATGTCGTTGTAACAGTCACAGGTGACATGTCATTGTATCAGTGATGTCGTTGTAACAGTCACATATGTCATGTTGTTCTATCAGGCACGTATGTCGTGTTGTTTTATCAGACACGTGTGTCATGTCTTTGTATAAGACATGTATGTCATGTCGTTGTATGAGACACATGTGTCATGTCATGATGTTGTTGACTGTATTCATGCTATGTCATTGTAGCAGTCATAGTTGTCATGTCGTTGTAACAGTCATATTGTTGTAACAGACACGTATGTCATGTCATTGTAACAGCCACGTATACCATGTCGTTGTATGAGACACATGTGTCATGTCATGAGGTTGTTGACTGTTTACATGCTATGTCATTGTAACAATCATAGTTGTCATGTCATTGTTTCAGACACGTATACCATGTCGTTGTATCAGACACGTATGTCATATCGTTGTAGCAGACACGTATGTCATATCATGATGTTGTTGACTGTATCCATGCTATGTCATTGTAGCAGTCATAGATGTCATGTCGTTGAATCATACAAGTATGTCATGTCGTTATAACAGTCACATGTGTCGTGTCACTGTATCAGGCACGTATGCCATGTCGTTGTATGATACACATGTGTTATGTCATGATGTTTTTGACTGTATCCATGCTAAGCCATTGTACCATGGACAGCTAAGAAGAGTAATGAAGATGTTCGGAGAGAGGTCAAAGCAAAAAGAGTGCTAATTTCCAATATTAGGAAGAAACAATCAACATTTTTTTGGAGAACAACTGAAATATATTGTAACCGAGTGGAAAAATTGAAGGACGAAAAGATAGAGGGAAGCAAAGAGAAAAAAAAAACAGACAGCTTAAGAGGATGGCTTGGCAGAAGGTGAACAGAAATTATAAATAGCTGCCGAGATCGAAAGTTGTGGAGAGACATGATCACCTACGCCAGTAGGCCCGGTACTTGATGATGATGATGATAGTAGTTTGTCATCCATCATCCGGTTTGCTATGTTCCTACTAAGATATAAGGACGAAAATAGTAAACAGCTTTGTGGGTGTATAAGTTATGATCAGCATCAGAGTTGGTCTGATATTGCGATTTACATGATTTCTGCTTTGTTTTAATGCTCTTAGTTAGTTCCAAGTATATTGTGTGGCTCTGATATGCCCACTTGTTCTGCAGTTGGAGGGCTATGAGAATCTTTTTGAAAAGCCCCGCTCATCGTTTAATCTTTTCTACGTCAGACGTTAGCAATTTACCATCTTTGTTTTTGATGGACGTTTCTCGCCTACATACTCTTTTTAAGTAATTTCCAGGTGTTATAGTAAATATAACTCATCTTTTCTTTACCCACTGCTTTTTTCTCCTCTCCTCTTATCCAAGTTAGCTTGTTTATTTGCCGGTATGTTTTTTTTTACTCACCTAATTGTTAAATGATAACAATTATATGGTGTTCATTTTGCTATTTTTATTTTACTGTCATTTATTTGTCCTTTCACTTATCTCATCGATTGAATGTTTCCATGCTTGTCCATGCCTTATAACATAGTTTTCCAAATCTTTTTTTCTCTCATGATGTCTTCGTCCGCATGTTTCCAGCATTTGTACCGATGCTTTTACATTTAGCGTTTCTCCGTTTTCTGTTTCCTGCAAGAATACAAATGTATGCTATAGTTTTATTGGTATTTTTTTTTTATTGATGATTATTTGCATGAAAAGGAAGATTTTTTTTTCTCACTACAAGACCAACGTTTTATTCTTATTCTCCAATATAAGATCAAGGCATGATTCTTTCCTGTGAACATGATAGACCAGTGGTTATTATTTACTTATTACACGATTTATAAAGGTTTAATGTTCCAACACTATACGGCTCAAAATATACGGCATCCTCAACTCAACTTAGAACTCATTTTAGAATATTTAAAATGATGTATATTTCGGCATTATATCATGTAACAATGTTAATAGCAGAAACAGAGAATGAACTATAAGAAATGATAGATATAATAATAAAAGAAAGCAACTAAAAAGGTCTCAGTCTGAATAGCAAGAAAACAGAAGTAATGGTCATATCAAAGAAACAGTTCTCACCGTCATGAAGCATAACAATAAACAGGACAAATCTGAAACAAGGGCAAAGTTACTTGGGCACAATAATGTCATCAGATGGATGACGTACCATATAAATAAAAAGCAGAATAGCTCAGGCCAAAATAGCATTTCAGAAAATGAATAGTATCTTATGCAACGCATCTATGTCAATAGGAGTGAGAAAGAAACTTCATAGGTGCTGTATACAACAAATTATGACCTATGGAATCGAATCATAGACAGTAGACAAACACATGAAAAGACGGCTAGAGGCCACAGAGATGGAATTTCATACAAAAAGTTCGCTGGACAGCTAAAAAGACCAATGATGAATTCTCAAAGAGGCTAACAAAAAAAGGGAGTTCGTAAAAAATAGAAAAAAACAATCAACATTTTTTTGGGAACATCATGAGAAGAGGAAAGTTGTTATACTATACTTGGTTACAACTGGCAAAATAAAAGGAAAGAGAGATTGCGGACGACAAAGAGAGAAAATACTGGATAGCTTGGTGTCATGGCATGGAAAACAGTCAACAACAGAACTGAGTCGATGCAGTGTAGATTAAAGATTGTGGAAGGACATGATCGACTGCGCCAACCGGTATGGTACATGATGATGATGCTATCACGTAAGTATTATGCATATATTCTCATTTGCATAGCGAAAGAATTATTATATAACATTGCGCGATCAACAAATTATGATTATTTTATAAATTAGTTTATAAAAGCAAAGACTGTCATCTGTTTTCTCTTGGTAAATGTAGTAAAGTAAAGAGCGCCCGTCACGCCAAGTGGTGTATAGGGAATATGGTGTTAGTGACCATACATTTTACAGACCTTCAGGGCATAATTTTTGGGTTAATGTGGTCGGTATTAATCTCGTACAAATAATGTGTAATAAATCATACAGCTAGATAATCAACATAATGTATAGATACTGATGCAATAGAAACGGTCCAAAACTGCGTTTCTTCGGTCTATAATGACTAACAGCAGTAACTAATGCAAGTGTTTCTCTGCCATCAAGACTCAATCAGAGTAGAATTCCAGACTCTCTCGTGAAGTCAGCTGTCTGTTTAAGCGAATCGATTGCCCTATATAGTTTCTCTTCCAGGGAGGTAGGCGTGGACCGCATTGCTCTTCTCAAGACTGTGTACTGTGGGCAATCCTGTAGAACGTTTTTTTTGTAGTCATATTGTCCAATGTACAGTGGTATAGGCTGGTTGTACCTATTTTAAATTTGGTGAACATGTGATTTCACATTCTATTGTCGTCAGTGCGTTGGCGAAGTATGATGACTTGATCTCTACTTGATAGTTGGTGGTATCCATCATTCTCGTTTTGTTTTGGGTGTTCTCGTTTATATTTTTCATGGTACTGGCCTTTGAGGATGGACTTGACTTCATCATAACTGAGCGGATGGTTCTCTTGTGGTAATCTCACTCCCTGTTTAGCTAATTTGTCTGCGCGTTCGTTCCCGTGTATATTACAGTGTGATGGTATCCACTGAATGACTACTCTCTGAAAGTTATTGCATAGTTGGTCTAGGGTTGTTCTCAAGTCATCTAGTTCATTATTCTTGGGGCTTTTTAGAGCTGATAGTACTGAGAGTGCATCAGTCAGAATCACTAATTTATTGTGCATGCTATTTTTGTGTGGAGTAGCCAGTGTTGCAGCATCTCTGATGACCTCAGTTTCTGCTTTAAAGTTGTTTGAGAATTTCCCAGTAGCTATTGACTTGGTAATCTCGTCCTGATTATTCTGCGTCAAGGACACACATCCCCCTCCATTTCCAGTGACATTTGTAGCAGAGCCATCTGTGTGTATGTGGGGCAAAGAGTCCTATGGGTAGGTATCATGTATGTGTTTTTCTGCTACGTGTTTTCTTTATGTGTCTGATTATGTGCCTTTTTCATGATTACTGCTATATTTTCCTTAAGTTTTGGTATTTTATGTTTTCTATGAGGAGACATATCAGATGGGCCCAAGGGTTTCGATATTATTTGCGAAAGTACTGGGTCTCCAGTAGTTAGTTCATTGGCAATTGCAGCGAAGTTGCTCCTCTTTAGTCGTACAATTCCGGAACCAGTTATTCTTTGGTGCATGGGGTTGCTAACAGCCTTCTATATTTCTCCGCTTGTTGCAATACTTTAGTGGCCCGTCTGTCATCCATCTAAGGGTTGTAAACCTGTTACTGTTTCTAGAGTCTTCGTAGGTGTAGATTTCATAGCACCAGTGATGATACGGGCAGCTTGGTTCTGTGTTCTGTTAATTTTTCTAAGGTGTGATTTGGAAGCCATATCCCAGGCTGTGATTCCATACTCTAGAACTGGTCTGACTCTTCCTACGTATAGTCTTTTCAAAATATTGCTGTCTGCCACTCAGTCCGGTCCTGCCAATTTATTCATAATATTTGTTCGTTTTCTGGCTTTTATTTCTTGCTCTGTCTATCTGATTTTTCCAAGTCATTCTGCGATTCTTGGTGACGTCAAGATAATTTGGGTTTTGGTCAATAGGAAGTGTATGTTATTTTTTCTTCAAGTTTGCAGAGACTATGTTTCTTGATAGGTTGAAAAGTTTATATGCAGTTTTTTTTCGTTAATTGGTAAGAACCAGGTGTTCGTAAATTTTTCAAGTTCACCTAGGGCATCTTGCATCCTGGGTCCAGCCACCGACATACTTTCCTCGTGAGCCCATAACGCCAGGTTATCTGCGTATATTGCTGAGTGTATTCTGGGTGGAATGCCAATTACGATATCATTTATGCAAATTAAAAAGAGCGATGGGGACAAGACTCCGCCTTGTGGAACACCTTGTTCGATAGAGACCTTCTTACTTAGTTGACCTTGAACTTGTACTCTGGTCGTTCTATCCTAAAGGTATTGAGAGACCCAATTGAATAAACGACCATGGATGCCAAGTTTATAACGTGTGTTCTTTAAACCATCTCGCCAAACCCTACCAAAAGCCTTCTCCATGTCGACCCATACTGCCAGTGTGAGTTTTTTTTTTCTTCTTGTAGAGCATTCTCTATTTCCTGTGCAATGTAGGTGACCAGGACTTCAGTTGATCTGTGCTGACGGAAGCCACTTTGATATGGTACGATTTGTTGTTTTGTCTCCAAATGTCACATAAGTCTTCTGTTAATCAGCCTTTCTCATGAGTTTACTCACGCAGCTCAGAAGGCTAATTGGTCTATAGCTACTTGGGTCTAGTCGGTCTTTTCCACGCTTGAGGATGGGCACCCTAATAGCTTCTTTCCAGATTGCCGGCACATGACCTATCTTCCAGCTAGCATTTATTATCCTTAGAAGCTGGGTCTTGGCTTTCTGTCCCAGATTTAGGAGCATTTCGTTGGAGATTCCATCTTTACCAGGGGGACTTTTGAGCTTCATTCCTTTGAGGGCAAAATCTAATTCAGTTGGGGTAAAGATGGTCGTCTGATGGTCTTCTGGTGCTAAAAGCATGTGTTTTGCTTCTTGGTTTTCCCGTCATGCAGCGTTCTGTTTATTCTACTAATGTTTTTGTAAGTCTCTATCAGTAGATTTGCTGCCCTTTTGCCTGTGAGGATGTTCTGACTGTGTGCTAATGATATTGGAGGTCGGCAGTTGTGTTTGTCGGTCAGAGTTTTCGCAAGTTTCCATAGTTTATGACCATGTTTGTCTAGATTAAGGCTCTCTGTTTTGTCTATCCAGCTCTGTCTTGCCTATATCATGACCTCACGTCTGTATTTGGCAGAGGCTGCTTTGTAGGCAATGTTGCTCTCTGTGCTGTGTGATGTTTCAGCTAGTTCTCTGGCAGAGTTCAGTTCCTCTGCTATTCTTTGTATTTCCTTGCTCCAGTATGGCTTGTAGTTTCTTCTTGTTCCTCTAGGAATGGAACTTTAGCAGCTCTCAGAATTCCATTTGTTAACCGCTCTATCATATTATTGACCTTCTTTTCGTGGGTGTTGCAGTATATGCATCAGTGAGCCTGGCAAACTGTTCCAAATCTGCTCTCTTATAGTCCCAGCGAGAAAGAGGTATTTGCAACTTCTGTTTGTGAGCAAGAGCCAATGAAAGTGTTTCAAATTGTACTGTAAATTTGCATCTTGAAATCTCCATAGTGTCACACTTTACTGTACAAGGGAACGGATGTAAGTAAAACGATACGTTCTTAACGACACGATGAGTAAAAGTGTTACAAGTATTGATAGTCTAACATTGAATCATTCAATATCATGTGTTTGCTATTTTTAGTGCTGACCTAATAATGTGTGTCCATTAATGATTCAAATCGTCAATCAACCACTAATATCTTCAGTAATAAGGACAATACGGTGGTAATATGTTGGACATGTGATGAGGAGAGATAATAACCGAATAGCAAAGCAAGCCCTCATGTTGTAAACAACAGGTAAGAGGAAAAGAAGAAGGCCAAGAGAGACACTGAGAAGAACATTGATGAGAGAGGCAAGAGCAGCAGGAATCGGCTCCCTCAGTGAGATGGAGCTGCTTGCACATAATAGAGACAAATGGCGAGATTTTATAAAATATATTTAAAAGAACTAAAAACTGCTAGAACAAAAATTCAGATAAGAGAAGGAGTATCTTGGTCTATGCCCTATGAGCCTGCTATGGCTCGAAAGGTCAATAGACAGTAGATACATTAATGTGCTATATGTCGATAAGGAAGCAAGTGTTTAATATCTGGTCAGTAGTGAGTTACACTACAAGTGAGCCGGCCAGTAAGTTAGTGAGATGGCAAGTGTAGTTAAGATCGTTATTTAAAGTGAAATGGTGTTTCAGTCTCCGAAACACATTTTTATAGTAAATTGTTCAGTATTGGCAACAGGACAGTGAATGATTCACATTTTTAAAAACTGTATTAACTTGAATGATAATACACGAAAAATTCATTCAATTACATCTCGGTCCGTAGACGTCACAGTGGGCGGAAGTCTTAGTTCTTCACTGTTGACGATTTGCTGCTAGTTCTTGTAGTTCGTGGTTGTTTCGTCGTCCTTATGGTTGCTTTTGCCCTAGTAATTGTTCTGCGCAGTTATTCTTTTGGACTGCATTGTTTACTTTTACCACATGGTTCTCATATGAATTCATGATGGTGAAGACCTCTTCATTCAAGTCTTTCACATGACCAATGTATTTCCAACGTCTTCCTCTTACAACACTCGACATGTATTTATGTTTTGATCGTCCGTTATCTGTTCAGTTGAAATGTATTCTTTCCAGCTTATAATACACAATATGAATGAAATGTACATAACTTAAAAGGGAACATTAGTTCTCTCTGAAATGCAAAGAAAATTAGTAGTATATACACCCCAAAATGAAAAATATATAATGCAACAAATCTATGTTAATAGAAATGTGAAAGAGAGTTCATCGGTGCTATATAGAACCAATTCTGACCTATGGAAGCGAATCATGGACAGTAGACAAACAAATACAAATGAAAAGACGATTAGAGACCACAGAGATGGGATTTCTCAGAAGAATGTTGCAAGTTCTCTGAATAGCTAAAAAGTCCAATGAGGAAATTCTCAAAGGAGTCAACACATAAAGGCAGCTCCTAAAAAACATCAGAAAGAAGCAATCAACATTTTTCGGGCACATCATGAGAAGAGGAAAGTTGTAATACTTGGTTACAACTGGCAAAATAAAAGGAAAGAGATATCGCGGACGACAAAGAGAGAAAATACTGGATAGATTGGTGTCATGGCATGAGAAACAGTCAACAACAGAACTGACACGATGCACTGTAGATAAAACATTATCGAAGGACATGATCATCTACGCCAACCGGTATCGCACATGATGATGATGATACACCCTATTTTACAATGAAAATTGCACAATACTTTGCAGATAATTGACAAGTAGATATCAATATATATAAGTGAATCATAGTCGATCTGACAACAGGTATGACTGGTGGCCACTAAAATGTAGTTTATTGAAAAATGTTAGAAATGCTATGTGCTGATAAAACTAGTACGTATTGACGTTCTAAAAGAAGCCAAGAAAAATTAAAAACAACTAAGAATTCATTTACCTAGTCAAGATCCGAAGGAAAGAATTATCACTTTCAGTTAGGTAGTAAGAAAAGATTAAATGAAACAAATAGTGACAAAAACACTATCAATATATATATATATATATATATATATATATATATATATATCTATATATCTATCTACCTACCTACCTACCTACCTACATATCTATATATCTATCTATCTATGTATCTATATATCTATCTATCTATCTATTTATCTATCTATATATCTATATATCTATCTATCTATATATCTATCTATCTATCTGTCTGTCTGTCTGTCTGTCTGCCTGCCTGTCTGTCTGTCTGTCTGTCTGTATGTCTGTCTGTCTGTCTGTCTGTCTGTCTGTCTGTCTGTCTGTCTGTCTGTCTGTCTGTCTGTCTATCTATCTATCTATCTATCTATTTATATATATATATATATATATATATATATATATATATATATATATATATATATATCTCTATATATCTACCTACCTACCTACCCTACCTACCTACCTACCTACCTATCTATCTATCTATCTATCTATCTATCTATCTATCTATCTATCTATCTATCTATCTATCTATCTATCTATCTATCTATCTATCTATCTATCTATCTATCTATCTATCTATCTATCTATCTATCTATCTATCTATCTATCTATCTATCTATCTATCTATCTATCTATCTATCTATCTATCTATCTATCTATCTATCTATCTATCTATCTATCTATCTATCTATCTATCTATCTATCTATCTATCTATCTATCTATCTATCTATCTATCTATCTATCTATCTATCTATCTATCTATCTATCTATCTATCTATCTATCTATCTATCTATCTATCTATCTATCTATCTATCTATCTATCTATCTATCTATCTATCTATCTATCTATCTATCTATCTATCTATCTATCTATCTATCTATCTATCAATCTATCTATCTATCTATCTATCTAAATAGTCTGTATATTTATATATTTTCCTGTTGAGCAGAAGACTACACATAGGGCAGATAATGTTAGTCTCCATGTCCAAAGATCAACTGTTAGACCTTGCACATGACCCGCAATGTATCTCGTCATAAACCGTTATTCTTGGCGAACCACTGTCTCTTCCAAGGAGCTGATGCCCGCTGCTATTGCCATTATCCTTAGTTTTCCTTTTAGTGTTCCTCTTGGTCTGCCTCTTTTTCATTTTACCCTCTGACGCCCGTTTGAGGGCTTTCTCTGAGAAACTCATCTTACATATTATAATCAAATAGCCGAAAAAGTAAGATGTACTGACGCCCTATTCGCCTTAAAACATATACCCAAAAAAGACGACAGAACCGAATAAAAAATATGTACATATATTTCATCGACCAGGAACAAGCATTCGACAGAGTAAAGAGAAAACAACTGTGGGAGATACTAAATACATATTGAGTCAGCCAACATCTAACCAGCCTAATTAAAATCTTTACATCAACAGCAGCTGCAAAGTCAGAACAGTAGCAGGCTACACACACCACTTCAAAGTTAGAAAAGGTGTAAGGCAGGGGTGCGTACTAACCCCCCTACTGGTTATTACATGCATGTACTATATATGCAAGTTAGCCAACCCATAAGAGACAGGGGAGATCAACGAGATTGTATTTACAGATGATCAGGCACTAACACATGGGGAATAGAAGACCTAAACGAATACCTAAATAGACCCAACAGCACAGGCACAAGATACAACACGAAAATCAACAGAAGTCATGAATGTCGTAAAGGAAAAAAAGATCATCAATATACCGATAGAAGGTATAGAACTAAAACAGGTAGAGCGTCAAGCGACAATTCACAGACAGTAGAGATGCAGATACTCAAGATGCAACAAAGCTTGTTAAATCACTGGGCAGCGATCACCACTATTGTCCAAGGAAATAACTCTAGAGGCAAGACGGGTACTCTACAATACAATCTTGATCTCAAAGTTGTGCTATAAATGGCAGTCCTTGACCCTAGATGCAAGAACAATACGATAACATATCGTCTATTGAGATTAAATGTGATAGACGAATAACTTAAAACAGCCTGGGAGATAAGATCAAAAGTAACGATTTGAGAAAAAAGCTAATGGGTAATCCCCGCCATATAATACATAAAGAAACAACAGATACAATAGTTTGGTCACGTGATCAAAACACAATACAACGGGCCCTCTTTAATAGTTTCGAGAACACCAGGCCTAAAGGACGACCACGAAAAAGAAGATTGACGAAATATTAAAACACTAGCAAATATGCCAGCAGCACAGGTGAACAGAAAAGCAAAAGACTGCAAATTATATCTCGCCTCGACGCTGAAAGGCAAATGGGAAAGGATAGAAAAAGAAGATCAAATAACCAACATGTGACCACGTTTCTTCTCTTGAATATATATGACATTGTTGTATACGTTGTCATGTCTCTTATTTCTCCTGATCTTGGAGTGATACATGCGTATTGTTTTGTAAAATCTAATGTCCTTAATATATGTTTTCTGCTTCTTATGCGTTCATCTGACGGTTATTCATATTCACAGACCGTCCGTCAAATTGTATCCAACAGGCTGTAATGTACTTTATTTTTTTTAATAATAGATGAATTGTGGATGTACGGTTTTTTTTCTATCCAGTCACTTCAACAATGTTGAATCGGTATTACCTTCAACTCTAATGCAAGTGAGGAAATAACCAATTACTTATTTGTGTACAAACAATTATAATTAATTTCGTTTACTCTTTTAATGCATTTTTCCACATGCAAATGGGGAAGTAGTTTTACACAAATTGCACCAGCAAACATAAACTGCATCCATTTTTAAAATGTCTTTATACATAGTGCTATGCCTAGTTAACTAAATTATAATTAATATCTATATTTTTTAGTTGTTATATTTTTCAAGTATGGTAAGTACTATAATCAATGCACGACGTTAATGTGATTAAGAAAATATAAACTTGATGACATGTGCATAAATATATATATCGTTGTCTTTTATTAGTTTTGGTCGTCTATTGGCGCTCAAATCTATTGATGATGGTACATATATATATATATACAAAATATAGCCAGGGCATTGCTAGCAGTATATTGTCAGTGAGTGAGAGAATAAGTGCTTTTTTTCTGAGATAATATCATCGCTGACTTTTTATTGACTCTTTAACTCTTTTATTTGTGAGGTTTGCCAGCTTGATAGTGCTTTGACATGTAGTCTGTTTCCTTTCTGGAACATGTCTATTTTGCATGTTTACAATCCTCAGATGAGTAATCAGATTGAGCTTTCCTTTGTTTTAGCAGTTTTTTTTTTATGGAGGGGGGAAGGGGGGCTGGGGGTGTTAGGCCTCGAAAGTCGAAAAAATTGCAATGATTAGAACTTTCTTATCTGGAAATCTTGTTCTTCAAGATTCGTGGAATTCTGATGTCTTGTTCTTGGAAAATACGGGGAAAAGGAAACGGCAAGTGGGATTGGAAATTGTGAAGTTCCGTGAGGGATGACCATAAGATATTGTCCTTCCACAAATGTATTTCCCCATGATTATTTATTACGTAATTTGTTGACTTGTGCTTGCTAATTAAATGTATCTACTAACCTTATGTTTCACGATATGTGTCTACCTCCAAACAGGTATATTATATCTGTATATTACATCCCTTTTCTTCTTCTCATTACATTGACACATAAAACTATACTTGTCCCTTCTGATATAGTAGTTGTCCTTTCCAATTATACAGTATGGAGACAGACAACATTCTTAAGAATTAGTTGTATTCCTTCAAACAATTATATTGTTTCACAAAAACTAAATATGTAAACATGGAATTCCTGTATCCAAAATAACTGCAAAGACCTGACCGGTGAGATAATGAACGAAACATGATCAATTTGAAAATACTTTTTTTTTAAAGTTATGTGTGTCTTCTCTTTAGGCTCTCCCTAGGTTTGAGTCAGTGATAGCAGTAAGTATGACAATGTCAATTTCACCTGTAACTAGAGAAAAAGAATGAATGGAGGGAATGATTCAATGTTTGTAACATTGATAAACGTCGCATTATTTTGACTGAAGATTAGTAACATTGATAAAAGTCGCATTATTATAACTCAAACGTAAGTAACATTGATAAAAGTCGCATTATTATAACTCACGATTAGTAACATTGAGAAAAGTCGCATTATTATTACTCAAGATTAGTAACATCGAGAAAAGTCGCATTATTATAACTCAAACGTAAGTAACATTGATAAAAGTCGCTTTATTATAACTCAAGATTAGTAACACTGGGAAAAGTCGCATTATTATAACTCAAGATTAGTAACATTGAGAAAAGTCGCATTATTATAACTCCAGAGTAGTAACATTGATAAAAGTAGCAATATAATTTGTTACATAGACATAGCCACGTATATTAAATATCTGCCAGCTAAGGGAGATCACCCAAAGGTCGTTACGTTTTCAGAATTGCCAGCAACGGTATTTGTAGTTAAGATGACGTCAGTCGTCTATAGCTTACATAGCTGTAGACGTCTCATGTTTCAGGTTCTCTCGTACAAATCCTCTCAGGCCTTCGGCTTTCCATAAAGTCAGTCATGTATCGACAAATGGCGTGGTATGTCGTTTATGCATATGTGTGTTTTAATATTCATATATAAGGAAATTAAATTGCAATCTGTTGATTGCGAAGCGAGCTTTTAATAGTAATAATGTTAGATGTACTCGTATTGAGTGATAAACCATAATATACCCAAATTGATAGCTGCATATATGTTAATTTACAACAAACATTATGCGTATTTTGCTTTACTGGGGTATATCGGGGAATTTTTATGTTTTTTCGTTCGCCAGCTTTTACCTCTGATGAAGTCCCTAGAGAATATGAACTTAATTGTGCGTGTTAATCCATTTTTCCCTGGCAACCGTGTGCACAGGGGTCCCTCGCCACACAGGTAGATAACTCCGTCTTCGGAGGTACTCATATTTTTTTCCGTCGATGAATAATTGATGTTTTAAGTCGGGCTTCGCTGCTGAGACCAGGGGTGGTTGCCGCAGAGAGAAATCATAAATAAAAATCAGAACTAGTGCAGCCGGGATTTGAGCTCACAACCTCTCTGTCTCGAGGCCGGCGTCTTGCCTCGAGACTAAAGAGTCCCCATATCGAGGAATAAAGACCGCTTGTCCAGAGGACAGTCGCTGCGAGTTGTTAGAATTTCAGTTTTTATTTGACTCCCGATTTACCTAAAGAGTCAATAATTTGGAGTAAGAGAGCACCACAAATAGATACACAATTATGTGTCGGTATGAGAGTTACGTTTATGCTTTCTACAGTTGTGATTATTTCTTGGTGCTTTACTTTCTCAAATGCTTTGGTATAATCTATGATGCATAGGCATATATCTGTCTTCACCTTTATGGTTCTTCCTACTAAATATCTTATGATGTATATGGTATTATTCGTTCTTTTACCTCTATGAAACCATACTGTTCAATCCATACAATCCATTTTTGGCAATAAGAATAGGAAAATAGTTCTTAAATGTTATGTAGAGCCAGTCTTAGAATATGGATGTGAATAATGGACAAAAGGACAAGGGACAAGAACATTTCTGGAGTCTGTAGAAATGTGGTTTTACAGAAGAATGTTGAGAGTTGTATATTCTATTAAACAACTAAGAAGAGTAATGAAAACGTTTTGAAAGAGGCTAAAGCGAAACGAGAGCTAGTTTCCAATATTAGGTAGAAACAATCTTTATTTTTTGCATTTGAGGTTAGATGTGTTTTTGGATGATTGGCTGGTGAAGAAGTGAAGTGTGGACCCTGGACAAGAGGATCTCTAAGTTGATTCACCATTGGAAGTTAACAAATAGTGCGCCAAGGTAATCGCTGCCCGAGCAGAATTTAAACAAACGACTATAACACAAAGTCAATGCGACGATCTTTTCGCCAACTTGACAAGTAACACTCGACATGGTACGGACTCATAAGTAGTTTATCCCTTCGGGCGAAAACATATACATAAAGACGCACTGTTAAAAAGTGTAAGACTCAAAGACATATAGTGTGACTGATAAATAAAAAAATAATAACGAGTAAATAAGATTTCTGCAACCATTTAATTTAAAGTATTAGCGGAAGCATTTTTGAAATGATGCCCACGATAAGAATGTAGTAATAAAGGACAGCATGAAGGCAGTACAAGAACCAATGATATATAACTATACAGAAAACATTCTTTAAACTGATATTAACGTGATCTAGAAGTTTACATTATTTGAAATTTGGATATAAATATTCCCAAAACTTCTTTTTCGGGATTCGTCACATTGAATGTTCCATTTACTAAACGTTGTTCTCTTTATTCCTAGAATGTTATAACTGACGGAGTTCACATTTCAGATGCGCCCACGGTAAGTTAAATAGAACAGTACAATTACAGAATCTGGTAGAAGTAACTCGGCAAAGTGGGAATAAACTTAGCTCTCTTTTTGTAAATCTCTCTTTCTTTACCTTGGCAGTATAGAGTTGTAAAATATTTTTTTTATAAAACATGTTTTTATTATGCTCAAAAATTGCTTTTAACAACGCGATTTTGGTTTAGATAGACAACGTGGTGTTCTCTCTAGATTGCATTAAAAGTCTGGAGAGTAAATTGCCATAGTTACATCTCTATATTCAATGCAATTATAATTGTGCTTGCATTCCATCCTGAGAGGGTTTGGAAGGAAGCTTCTGTTATACGCATGGTGGCATTTATCTTACAAACATTATGTATGTACCCATTTTGACCAGATAGGGAATGTATGGATATAACTAAAGAATAAATAAACACTTTTGTTTACTGACCACGAAGTTAGAAAACGGTCTTGCTTTGAACTTAAACATGTAAGTGGTACCATTAGTATCTAGAGTTTGAGCTGAGATAATCAAAATAACATAATATAAAATGAAATGCATAGCCCAATTACGTTTAACTTTCACTTCAATAAAGGGAATTGATAGTAAAACAAAGCACCTGACTATTTGGTGCTTTCAAAGTATATCCTGTTAACGTCCACGCATCGCTGATACAGTTGTGGAAGATCCCAGATTCATTTCGCGTAATAGAAACATTCTTCTGTAGTAGACTGCGGATGCCATTGTTTTGCAGTGCTTCAACTCTGATCTCTTATTTTCATGAAATCAGTTTCAATGCTGTCGGAATTCCACATGTCCGCTCCACTCATGTCACGCTTCTTGTTAAAGCGCGTTAGCAAATTATTTTACAAGGTCGACTGCCGTCTTCCATCAGTACAGAGAGTGCAGAACTCTTCATCATTCCAGTTTTCTCAAAATACACGTTTGAAACACACACAGCAACCGAAACGATTTAACTATTCCTGAACAGACGCACCGTGTGTCATGTCGATTTCACCGCACAGTGGGTTACTCTTAAATATATTTAGTGTGAGCTGTCATCAAACCTTATTTTTTTACATGTTTTGTATCATCTTGATATTTGTGAATATACCTTGTTCAATTATCTGAAAATCTATATATAACATATTATATGTTGCATAAATATAAATATGTAGATTGATTCCTAAAACCATGAAATAATGTGTTTCTAAATTCTCTTCCTTTGCATTGATAAAAATCATCCCTATGGAAATAGTTGAGCTTTATGTTAGTTTCTGCAAAAAAAAAAGCATAACAATATGCAGACAATTTGCAGTGTCGGCTATGACGTTAACAATACTTCTGTCGAGAAGCTCCACTTTCGGAATCCTTTTTCAATAATCTAACAAATGATAACATGAGTTTATATTATGTCTAATCAGGTTTGAACAAAAAAAATGTATTCTCAAACTGTGTCGGTTTTTGCCGCGGTGATCTAAATCCAAAGAAGTGTCACATCCCATTCGCTTTCAAAATAAGTTGCTACCTCGTTTCTATTAGATCGTTTCTTTTACATCATTTCTTTTCTTCGAGAAATCTTCCTTGACAGTGTGACTACAACAATATATTTTAGTTTTGTTTTATTCACAATCTCAGGCAATTAATTTGCTTTTTAACTATCTAACTTCAGTGACAGTCTGTTCAGGAAAGTGCTATTTAAAAAAAAAAAAAAAACTGTAAGACGGTCAATGTGTTTCTTAAATGAACATTAACTGTGGCAGTATGATATGTTCCTTGACAAACATTTAATGGTAAAATGGTCATTGCTCCTTTATCCAAGCTCAACATTTTGAATATGAAAATGATCTAATTTATTTTATTTTAACAAAAAATGTTATTGTCAGAGTAACAGCGGTCCAAATGACAATACAATAAAAGAAAACAAGTCAATGTTTGAGTTTATTAATAGCTAAAACATGATTAGGTTACTGGCCAGTGAGTGAGTGAGTGAGTCAGTGAGTGAGTGAGTGAGTGAGCGAGTGAGTTTACAGTCAGATGGTGAGTGTGTCAATAGTCAGTTTATCAGTGTGTTAATAATCATTTGAAGAGTGTGTTAATAGTCAGCTGATGAGTGTGTTAATAGTCAGCTGATGAGTGTGTTAATATTCAGCTGATGAGTGTGTTAATAGTCAGTTGATGAGTGTGTTAATAGTCAGTTGGTCAGTGTTTTGATAGCCAGTTGGTGCGTGTGTTTATAGTCAGTTGGTGAATGTGTTAATTGTCAGTTAGAGAGTGTGTTAATAGCCAGTTGGTGAGTGTTTTGATATTCAGTTGGTGAGTGTGTTAACAGTCAATGAGTGCATGTGGCAACAAGGAGGGAGTTATTGTGTAGCTTAGTAGATTATAAGAACATGCACATTACATGTAGGATATATCTTTTATTCTTTTTTTATAGCCATCCAGTCTTAACATACGGATGCGAGTCGTGGACAATATGACAACAGACAAGAAAATCACGGGAGTCTGTAGAAATATGGTTTTACAGAAGAATTTTGAGAATACCATGGACAGCTAAGAAGAGTAATGAAGAGGTTCAGAGAGAGGTCAAAGCAAAAAGAGAGCTAATTTTCAATGTTAGGAAGTGATAATCATCATGTTTTGGCCATGTAATGAGAAGAGAACAACTTGAATATATTGTATCAACTGGAAAAATTGAGGGACGAAGAGATAGAGGGAAGCAAAGAGAAAAAATATCAGACAGCTTAAGAGTATGCTTGACAGAAGGTCAACAACAGAAATTATATATAACTGCTGAGATCGAAAGTTGTGGAGAGACATGATCACCTACGCCACTAGGCCCGGTACTTGATGATGATGATGATGATAGCCATACATTTTTTTAGTATTGTTAATTATACACCAATTCTATAAAACGACATCTTTGTTATAAATACACGGTGACATTGCATTTTGTGTCATATTGTCCAGAATTCAAATCAACAGGTTATGGTTATCTGTAAAACCGACGAATACATATTTCTACATTCCTATAGCAGAGACTGATTTATTTGATGCACATTAACAACAGGTCGCGTTGGTAGAAGGGTGTATTTAACATATCTAGTCAGAGACATCACTTCCTCTAGTTAGATACACACGCACTATTAATTAATTTCATACAATTGGAAAGTATGGAGAACACAGACTCAAGGGCTGACAACGAAAAAGTTGGATTGGTGGATTATTATAAACACTAGGAAACATAACAGTAGCAGATACTAATCATCATCATCATCGTGTGCCTTCTCCGCAACGAAGGTTGGCTACCATGGATCGTCATTCCACTCTGTTTCTTGCTTTGATGGTGCAGGCTGTCATAGATTGACTTGACCATCTTTTGATGTTACTCGCCCATGTTAGTCTTGGTCTGCCTCTGCCTCTTTTACCTTGTATTTTTCCTTCCAATATTACTTTTAGTAGGCTGTTGTGTCTTTTAACATGCCCCACAAATTTCATCTGTCTTGTCCTAATTGTATTTAGTAGTTCTCTTTTTATTTTCAGTTGTTTTAAAACTTTATCGTTTGTTATCTTTTGTGTCCATCCAATTCTACCTATTCTTCTATAAATCCACATTTCAAAGGCTTCAATTTTCTGTTCTGTTTTCTTGTCTAATGTCCATGTTTCTGCACCATACAGGAATATTAGAAGATGTAACATTTTGCCATTCTTAGATTCAGCCCTGTTGATATTTTTTTGTTGTTAGTATATTTTTCATGACATTAAAATTATTTTTTGCCATACCTATTCTTTTGTTTATTTCAGTTTTACAATTTCCGTCATTGGTTATAGTATGTCCCAGGTAGTTTGTAAATCTGGACTGTCTCCAGATGTATTCCCTCAACTGTGATATTTAATTGTAGGTCTTGAGAATTGTCTTTGTTTATGATCATAGTTTTAGTTTTTTTTTTATATTCATTTCTAGTCTATATTTTTTGCTTGTTATGTTTATCACATTAAGCAATTGTTATAGTCTTTAGGATTTTCTGCTAGTAGAACAGTATCATCAGCATATCTTAGGTTATTGATTATCTTTCCATTAATGTTTAGGCCTGGTATCTCTGAGATGTTTTTTAAAGATTTGCTCAGTGTATAGATTGAACAAGCTTGGTGATAGGATGCATCCTTGTCTTACTCCTCTTTTTATGTCCATGGGTGTAGAGTTCTCCTTGTTATATCTTATTATTGCTGTTTGCTCCCAGTACAAATTACATATTAGTTGTATGTCTGTGTCGTCTAGATTTATATCCTTTAGGCAGTCTATGAGTTGGTTATGGTGTATTCTATCGAAAGCTTTGGTGTAGTCTATAAAGCAGGCATATATTGGTTTGCTTACTTCTGTGTACTTTTCAATCAATGTTCTCATGCTGAATATGGCTTCTTTTGTCCCACTGTTTTTCTCAATCCAAATTGTTGCTCATCTAATTCAGTATTGATTTTATTCTGAATCCTTCCCTGTATAACTTTTAGTAAAATTTTTGTTACCTGGCTCATTAAGCTTATTGTTCTGAAGTCACTGCATTCAACTGCACCATTCTTTTTAGGCAATGCCATGAAAGTTGATGACTTTAGATCGTTTGGTATGTATCATGTATGGTATATGTCATTGCATATGTCTGTGATCACTTCGACGCCAAACTCTTCTAGAGCCTGTATCATCTCTATTTATACATTGTCAGGTCCAGCTGCTTTTCATTTTTTTCATTGTTTTTATAGCTTCTCTACTTCAGATTTCAGGATTTTAGAGTTGTATGTACATTTTATGTCTGGCTTTTTGTCACTTTCGTCATGAAATATTTATGTTATATATTCCTGCCATCTATCTATTATATCTGTGTTGTCTGTTAGCATTCTTCCCTCTTTGTTTGCTATACATCTGTTTCCTGTAGCTATTCTGTCTTTATTCGTCATCCTCTTTATTTCTGTGGTCATCTCTCTTAAGTTTTGTTTACTTTCCATAGTTTCGACTTCTAGACACCTTTGGTTCAGCCAGTCTTATTTTGCTTTTTTGCACATTCTCCGTATTTCATTGTCTTTATCCTTGTATCTGGCAGTGTTTTTCGCTTGTCTTCTTTCTTCCATTTTTTCTAAGATTTTGTCAGTTATCCATTTTTGTTATTTTTTTACTTTCCTTTTTGGGCAAGGTGTTGCAGGATTCTTGCATGCTGTTTTTTATGCATTGCCATTTTGTTGTGACTTTTTCCTCAGGATTTTCTCTTCTGTACTGCTCAATCCCCTCTTCTAGTAGCTTCTGATATGTGTTCTTTACTTGTACAGTATAAGTTTCTTGTACATATTTCTGGTTTAACTCTGTTATATATATATATTAGTGTTGCTGAATTAGTTTTTTGTTTGCTTCTCTTAAATTTGATTTTCATTTTTATCATTACAAGATTGTGGTCTGAATTAATGTCAGCTCCTGGGTAGGTTTTGGCTTTCTTGGCGCCTTTTTCTGAATCTGTCTTTTATCATTATGTAATATATTTGATTTTTCTTCTTGTCTCCAGGGCTTTTCCATGTGTATAATTTCCTTTTCTCTTGCTCACAGAAGGTGTTGCATATTATCAGTCTTTTTTCTTCACAAAATTGTATTAATCTTTCTCCTATGTTATTCATTTTTCCTAGACCATGATTTCCTATTATGCTCTTATATTTACCTTTTCCTACTTTAGCGTTCATATCACCCATTATAATCAAGATGTCTGATGATTTCACTTGCTTCATAACTGTGTTCAGATCTTCATAGTATACCTCTATTTGTTCGTCTGTATAGTCTTGATTAGGTGCGTATGTCTGTATTATTGCTATGTCGAATGGTTTTGCCTTCATTCTTATTAGTATATTCCTATCATTATATGTCAATTGAGTATTTATATATGTTTTGTAGCTCTCGTTTTATTAGAATGCCTACTCCTCTTTGATGTTCTTTTGTGTTACCTGAATATATAAATGCATATTTATCGTCTTGTATGTATCCACTTTACTCCCATCTTGTTTCTGATATGCCTAAGATACATATGTTTAATCGTCCTGCTTCTACCAAAAGATTTTCTAGTTTTCCATGTTGGTGTAAGGTCCTAACATTCCATGTAGCTATTTTTATTTCGTTCCTAAAACAGTAGTTAGAATTTCTCTCCATGGCTTTCTTTGGATTGTTACGTGGTGAGGCTCCAATCTCTTTCACGGTGGTCTGCCATATTTACCTTTCGTGTTCTGAATATGCCTCATGTGTACTACACACTTTGCTGTTTTCGCTTTCTGGGCCGTTTCAAATTCTTCCGCCCCATCCACCGTCGCAGACTTTTCACATACGGGTTAAACACACCCGACACCCGCCGACATTGTTGTCGAACCATGTGCTTGCCTATCGAACAGCGAACACACGGCACACAGGAAGAATAAATCATATTCCACTTAAATATCGATAAAGTTCACAGCCCATCCTCCAGTCAGAAGTAAAATATTACACCAAACGGGGAATAGCAACACATAATTTCACAACTAGACTGTCGCGTAAATCATTTAAATATCTCAGCAAGAGCCGAATCATAAAAACGACAACACGTAGTCGCCATGATACCGGAAGCTCATCCGGTGGTTAGAGACTAATAGAAAAGTAAAAACCGTAAATTGGATCCTCCGTTGACCCTGAAAGGCAAATGAGGAAGACATGAAGAATGACCCATTTTACTGGGATAATTTCACTGTTGAATATATTTGACGTTGAGCTGCTTATACAACTGGAAAGATAAATGTAATTAATTAAATTGTAGTATTATGGGGTGACTACAATAGATCAGCGGCTATTGAGCATTGCGACTAAATACAAAAAAGGACAAGTTTGATTATAATCGACCAGAATTTTCTTGGAATTTAGAACAGCTTTGGCGTGATCTATACCATTAAATGTATTGTTCACTGATAAATAAAGGTTCCGATACCATATTTCTCAAACGCACTGAAGCATTAAGAGAGCAACTTGCAACTATTATTTCCAATCTAAATCAATATGTCTTCTTAGGTTGCAAAAATAATGGAATTCATATCTGAGGTAAGTAATATGATATCGAACTAATGCAAACATTAATTTTTAAAACAATAATCTTTTCAAAACATAATGAGATTAGGTATACTACTTTTGTTATTCTGCATTACCAAATATGAACGGGTGTAATTAGCATATAGGAAAAATAGTTAGGTGACATGAAAGAGAAATTAAGAAAGTACATGTTTAGTTTTTATTTTATTATGTAATTTGTTACAACAATAGTAGCTGCGTGTTACGAGTGAATCAAAACATAAAAAAGTAACAGGATGGCAGTTACAGAAATAGTATGAAGCACAATAAATATATGCTTGATATAATGAATAATCGCACCGTTGAAACCATGTCAGCCTGCTGGAGAGTGAGCCATACAGAAATACCAAGCACAAGCACTTGTAACAAGCAATACCGGTTAGATAAACTTCCGATAAAAAAATGATCACAATATATACAGAAGGAGGAATAGTATTATGTCAAAATATACCACCAACACAATAACTACATGGTTAGTGAACGGGACTACAAAGGACAAGAGGTAGGGTTCGATTCTGACGGCTTCCGTGTTCACCTAGCCTTTACTGGGTACCGGATTTTTTCTGGGAAAGTAAAGCGGTACGGGCGTAATACCGACCACATTACCCCAAAAACCATGTGCCGAAGGTGTGTAAAAATTATGGTCACTAACACCATATTCCCTATACGCCACTTGGTGTGACGGGGCACTTTACTTTTTTTTTTTTATACTTTTAAAATAACTACAGTATTAAAAAAAAAGTAAATAGCCCCGTCACGCCAAGTGGCGTATAGGGAATATAATACAATGAAATGTGTTAGACGAATGACAGGAAACAGTCTGAGAGATAAGATCAGAAATGAAGAACTGAGAAAAAAGCTAGGAATAATCCCTGCCATAGAATATATAAGGAAACAACACATACTATGGTTTGGCCACGTGACACGGCAGAAAAATCAAAACAAAACACAACGAGCCCTCAATAAACGTTGTGAGAACACCAAAACCGAGGGTCGACGACAAAAAAGATGGATCGATGGAATATTAGAAGCACTAGGAAACATAACAGCAGCAGAATCGAACAGAAGAGCAAAAGACCACAAATTAGATATCCCCTCGACGCTGAAAGGCAGATGAGGAAGTAAAGAGAAGAACAACAATAGGGTGAGACCTGAATGACATTTCTTAGGATGAATAACGTAAGAATATTATTTACCTGAATGTTCCACCCATGGATATGATTGGTAGCATCAATTTTCTTGTTAAAATAAACTTGTACGCGAAAACTGACAAGTGTTAAGGAAATGAGTATGTATTCATATGTCCTGTATGTTTAAGTAGTCCACATAGTCCAGCCCACTCATGTACATTGCAGCTGATGCACGTTACTGTCTATTTGAGAACTATTTGTTTTAAAACCACTCGTGACCAGGTTAGTATGTCTTGTAGATCTGAAGGAACACATCACTATTTAAACGTTGTAATCTAAAATAGTAAGATGCTAGTTCTTTCACGTCAAACATTATAATTACCTCATCATCATTGTATCTACAGACTGATTACGAAAAGATTAACGGTGAAACGTATATGTCGTTTGATGTAAGTCATGTTGAATAGCATAGTTTAACAGTAATACATTTACACAATTAATACGAAATTTATGGAACATGTGAATAAACTACATGCAATATATGTTCATTGTACTGATCATATTCAAGTCAGGTTAGCTATTCTGGTCGCATATCAGGAAATTACATAATTGAGGAAATCATATCATACTAAACCTCATTGATAACAGAAAAGGTGGCCAGTAGTTTTGCACATCAACAGATAGTGGTCACTTGGTAAGCCATGTGCCTTCTTTGGTGGAATATTAACTGTTGGAGCATTGCGCGACACAGTTAACCACACATCTGTCAACTGTTACTACCAGGGAAAGTTTGCGCTAAAGATAGAAGGCTCAATTGTATCGTTGTAGTCTTGTTTTTTGAGATTAATAATCATATTATTAGACTTCGTGTCGTGTTTCCTGACTTGGATTTTTGTGATTAGTGATGCAACTGTGTTTGTGTTACGAATAAAGGCTACTGACACAATGTGTTTGTATTACCGAATAAAGGCTACTGACACAATGTGTTTGTATTACCGAATAAAGGGGCTGCTGTCACAATATGTTTGTATTACCGAATACAGGGGCTGCTAACATAAAGTCAGTACATAATTTCTGACCTATGGAAGCGAATCATGGACAGTAGACAAACAAATGAAAAGACGATTAGAGGCCACAGAGATCGGGTTTCTTAGAAGAATGTTGAAAGTTCCCTGGACAGCTAAAATTACCAATGAGGGAGTTCTCAAAGAGGCCAGCACAAAAAGGGAGCTCTTAAAAAAACATGAGAAAGAAGCAATCAACATTTTTCTGGCACATCATGAGAAGAGGAAAGTTGGAATAATTGGTTACAACTGGCAAAATAAAAGGAAAGAGAGATCGCGGACGTCAAAGAGAGAAAATACTGGATAGCTTGTGTCATGGCATGGAAAACAGTCAGCAACAGAACTGATACGATGCACTGTAGATAGACGATTGTGGAGGGACATGATCACCTACGCCAACCGGTATGGCACATGATGATGATGACATAATGTATTTGTATTACCGAATAAAGGCTGCAGACATATGTGTTTGTATTACCGAATAAAGGCTCCTGGCATAAGGTGTTTATATTACCGAATAAAGGCTGCTGACACAATGTGTTTATTTTACCGAATAAAGGCTGCTGTCACAATGTGTTTGTATTACCGAATAAAGGCTGCTGTCATAATGCGTTTGTATTACCGAATAAAGGCTGCTGTCATAATGCGTTTATATTACCGAATAAAGACTGCTGACACAATGTGTTTGTATTACCGAATAAAGGCTGCTGTCATAATGTGTTTGTATTACCGAATAAAGGCTACTGACACAATGTGTGTATATTACCGAATAAAGGCTGCTGTCATAATGTGTTTGTATTACCGAATAAAGGCTGCAGACATATGTGTTTGTATTACCGAATAAAGGCTCCTGGCATAATGTGTTTATATTACCGAAAAAGGCTGCTGATATAATTGTTTATATTACCGAATAAAGGCTGCTGACATAATGTGTTTGTATTATCGAATAAAGGCTGCTGGCATAATGTGTTTGTATTACCGAATAAAGGCTGCTGTCTGACGTAATGTGTTTGTATTACTAAATAAAGGTTGCTGACATAGTGTAGTAGGTTAAATTGTCTTTCTATCAGTCTAGCTGCTCAATACCATTTTATGTTTAATCTATAATAAATGTATTCCTCTCACCCATGAAGACGTCATTCTTTCCTGCATAAGTAGGATAAGATTTAGCAGCCTGTTTCATATTAAGTTCTTATATTTTGCAACTAGCAAACTGATGTCAAACGACCTGTCTCTGACAAACTCTTCCCAATCGTTAATATTAATGTCTAGCTTCTTCATGAAACATTATTTCTAGGAGTTATTGAGTTATTTACAGATCATCATCAGTGCACTCTGAATATGTCCATGGCTGCTCAGATCCCCTCTTCGGCAAGTCTCGGAGTTGCACGAGTCCAGCTCTGTTTGGGTTGATATTTCTGGGAAATGTAATTAAATGATACTCTCTACATAATTCGTTTATTTGTATTAAATGTTCCTGAAAATACACCAAGTATTAATCCGACATAAGGTCAGTTATATCTGTCAACTGCTTTGCCACTTAATTTATCTCTCGTGATGGATGCAACTAGTCCAGTACGTGTTGCCATAGTGGGAATTACTAAATAGGCGGACAATTGTGAATAGTGATAACTTGGTATTCATGAACAGATGCTGTTATTTTATATTTCGCTTCATAAGCGTTCTTTATCATCGATAAGCGCCAACTTTACAGAACTGTGCCTATCTCAAAGAACGTATACCTCTAGTCAGATCTCAGACTTCCTTTGTTTACATAATCAAGGTTTTGATGATGCCTTCTAAGTGAACCTTTCCTGGTCCGAACCTACCTATTTTTAAAATGTTTTTTTTATATTTTTTAACCATGGCATGTTAGGCTAATTCAGCAATGATACCTACATAACAAAAAACGTAGATTGCGTCAACAACCATTGTTAATTTACGCATCGATTGATTAAAAGAAAATATATCAGAAGTAGGAATAGAAGGTTTAATCATCATCATCATCATGTACCGTACCGGTTGGCGTTGGCGATCATGTCATTCCACAATCTTCTATCCAATGTGCATCGTATGAGTTCTGTTTTTGACTGTTTTTCATGCCATGGCACCAAGATATCCAGTATTTTCTCTCTTTGTCGTCCGCGATCTCTCTTTCCTTTTATTTTGCCAGTTGTAACCAAGTATTCAAAATTTCCTCTTCTCATGATGTGCTCACAAAATGTTGATTGCTTCTTTCTGATGTTTTTAAGATCTCCCTTTCTGTGTTGGCCTCTTTGAGAACTTTCTCATTGGTCTTTTTAGCTGCCCAGGAAACTTTCAACATTCTTCTGAGAAATTCATCTCTGTAGCCTCTAATCGTCTTTTAATGTGTTTGTCTATTGTCCATGATTCGCTTCCATATGTCATATTTGGTTCTATATAGCATCGATGACCTCTCTTTCTCATTTCTATTGACATATATTTGTTGCATAATATATGTTTTCATTTTCTGAATTGTTATTTTGGCCTGAGTAATTCTGCTTTTTATTTATGTGTTGCATCGTCCATCTGATGTTATCATTGTGCCCAAGTATTTCAAACGTTGCACTTGTTTCAGATTTGTCTTGTTTGTTTTTATGCTGCAATAGGTCATGATTGTTTCTTCGATATAACCATTACTTCTGTTTTCTTACTATTCAGACTGAGACCTTTCTTGTTGCTTTCTTTTACTATTATATCTATCATTTTTTTTAAGCTCATTCTCTGTCTCTGCTATTAAGACTGTCATCGGCATATCGTAAATTATTTATGTTGTGACCGTTCACTTCAATTCCTGTTTTGTCTACTATTGATCTCATAATATGTGAAGGTTTAATACAGAATGCAAAATCCAGACTGAAAAAATGTTAGATATTTCTACATGACTTCAACAATAGTATGTATTGTCATGCCCGAGAAAATTGCAGATGTCGAATTTATACGGAAACATAATCTGCATGAGACACACAACAAATTCCTGATAGAAGATATATAGTTGAGAATTTAAAAAAAATCATTTGGACTTATAAATAACGCAATGTATAGTCATGAGAAACATCTAGAAAATAGAAGATATGTTTTTTTCCAGGAACATGCTAATAGAAAATACATACTAGGAAACAAACCAATGTACGTAGGGAGGTCAAAAAGTAATGCACACCAATTTTTTCTCGGCTAATAATAAAGATAGGAATATGAAATTTTGCACACTTGGAATATGACATGTTCCAATTATGTGCACCAAATTTCAAAGCATTCTGATAAATATTACGCAATATATGAACCGTTAAAATGGAGCTTGTCAACAATGTCCGTTACAAACAGCGAATTGTAAAAGAAACTGTGGCAAACATTCATAAACGACTGTGTGCAGTGTACAGATGTTCTGCAGTCGATAGGAGCACAGTTAGTCGCTGGGTTCAGAGAATTAAAGCTGCAGAAAGTGTACGAGTGGAGCTGCATGATTTACCGCGTTCTGGACTTGTTGCCTCGGCTACCAGCACAGACATGTTAAACCGGGCTGATGCCATTCTTCGTAAGGATAGGCGTATCACTAGTCAGCAATAGGCATTGCAGCTTACAGTCAGCAAGGGAAGTGCAATCGCAATTTTTAAAACTCTCGGATATTCAAAGATTTGCGCTCGATGGGTTCCTCGGTGCCTAACAAATGATCACAGAGTTCAAAGGAAAACATTCTGTTCTGAAATGTTGGAGCGTTTCGGTGTTGAAGGAGAAATGTTTTTGTCAAAAATTGTTACCGGTGACGAAACGTAGGCACGTAGGCTCATTATTATGAGCCTGAAACAAAAATGCAGTCAATGGAATGGCATCATCCGCAGTCACCAAAAGAAAAAAATTCAAAACATCTCCATCAGCCGGAAAGGTGATGATCACTGTCTTCTGGGACATTGATGGTGTGATTCTTGTTGATGTAATGATAAGAGGTGAGACAATCATCAACTCGACAGCTTACATCAATACACTGACAAAACTCAAAAATCGGTTCAAAAGAGTTCGGCCTAATAAGCCATCTGCAGATTTGTTGCTTCAACATGACAATGCACGCCCTCACACAAGTCTGGTAACACGGGAAGCAATCAACACATTTGGTTGGACTGTACTGCCGCATCCTCCTTACAGCCCTGATCTGGTTCCCTCAGATTTCCATCTGTTTGGACCACTCAAAAAATTCCTGCGTGGGACACACTTTGACAATGATGAGGATGTGATCCGTGCAGTTAAAAAATGGCTACGCGAGCAGGACAAAACTTGGTACAAACGAGGCATTCATGACCTAGTTTCGCGTAGGCGTAAGGCAATACGCTTGGTCGGAGATAATGTTGAAAAATAGGTAGGGTAAAGGGGATGTTCAGCTACAATCTGTGAAAATTTCACACATTTTGCCCGAATAGTTTCCGAGAAAAAATTGGTGTGCATTACTTTTTGACCTCCCTTCAGTATCAGTACTTCAAATGATTATCCTAATGTTTATGAAAGGTACAGGTTAAACAACTGGTATACTTTCTTGAAAATATACGTATGAATGATGCAGACATAAGACTTGTATGTATCTCATAGCGGCCAAAACTGCATTTAAGCGATTCTCAAATGGGTTTCGAAAAAAAAAAAAAAACAGAGGCTGCACTCTCTATTCACCATAAGCAGAAAAGACAACATAACTCAATCACAATGTGTACATCACTTTCATTGACCATGCAACGAGCATTTGACAGAGTAAATAGAGAACAACTGTGGGCGATACTAACAATATAAGGAGTAAGCCAACATCTAACCAACCTAATTAAAAGTAGCTACATCGCCAGCAGCTGCAGGGTCAGAACAGCAGCAGATTACACGTACCACAACGAAATCAGATCAGATGTAAGACAGGGGTGCGTGCTATAGGCCTCAATAAACGTCGCGAGGACACCAGACCCAAGGGTTGAACAAAAGAAAGATGGAATGACGGAATATTAGAAACAGTTGGAAACATAACAGCAGCAGAGGCGAACATAAATTACATCTCCTCTCAACGCTGAAAGGCAAATTAGGAAGGAAAGAATAAGTGGAAAAAGAAATCGGTAACTAGATGCAGCATACAGGCCTATTGATGCTAAGATTAGAGTCTGAGAGAGTTAAATTATATTTTTATATGCGTTTAATTTGTAAGCATGTAACATATTCATAACCAGACTGGGAAATGCACATTTAAAGATTACTAGGTGTATAATTAATAATACAAGATATGTTTATATATATGTATTTATAACCGACACAAGGCCCACAATAACAACTAAGCTGGTTAAAAATTGAACATGACAAAATAAAAATAAATTGGCACATACTTATTAAGAAAACAAGCACTTAGATAATAAATAGTTAGAACACGAAACATATAGATAAGTGTCAGGTTTTTAAGAATACAGCTATTTTGAACACTTCATAACCGGTGGCCACACATACGAGAATGAAATAAATAATTGAACATAAACAAAAAAGTTAAAACCATGATATATGAATTCACACCAAATGAATTAAATCTAGAACCAAAACTTTGAAAATTAAAAGAGATTGCTCCAAAGGCGCATGATAATGTAAAAAAAAAATAAAAAAAATAAAAAATAAATAAAAAAAGATTAAAGAGCCCCACGTCACGCCAAGTAGCGTATAGGGAATATGGTGTTAGTGACCATACATTTTACAGATTTACTGAGCTATCGCTGCTCTGCATGATAATGTGGTCGGACTTATTTACATCTGTGGTGAAGGAGTTACAGAAACGACTATTTTCAATTTTCTCTGCACAGATAATCGACTGGCTGATAGTTAGGAGAATCATTGCCGTGACTATCTCAAATCACTTCCACAATTTTCCATCAATTGGTGGCGACCCGTGTGTCAAAGATTACACATTTGGAAAATGTCTTTCTCATGATATTTGTTTTCGCAAATAAATGTGGCACCGACGCTACAAGTAGGATGTGCCTTTTCAGTCAAAACACACACACACACAATAATTAATAACACACACAATTGGAATAATTCTTATATTCTCATGAAACGATACAAGACTGAAGCTTTTATCAGGTTGACTGCAATAGACGGATTTCAACTATCGTACCCCATTGTCTGTGGAGAGTCATGAAGCAGGAGTTGCCAGAAAGATGTTAAATTCAATGATTCACTCTAGTAAATATTCTTTATTCGATGAATCTATATTATTTATATCCATAAAATACATAATATTCATTAGAGCTGTTCATTTAATTGAATATTTTTTCTATCAACTGCTGCTTTACAAGTCTCTACTACTATACTATACTATACTATACTATACTATACTATACTATACTATACTATACTATACTATACTATACTATACTATACTATTCTATACTATACTATACTATACTATACTATACTATACTATACTATACTATACTATACTATACTATACTATACTATACTATACTATACTATACTATACTATAATATACTATACTATACTATACTATACTATACTTACTATACTATACTATACTATACTATACTATACTATACTATACTATACTATACTATACTATACTATACTATACTATACTATACTATACTATACTATACTATACTATACTATACTATACTATACTATACTATACTATACTATACTATACTATACTATACTATACTATACTAAACTATACTCTACTATACTATACGATACCATATTATACTATACTATACTATAATATACTATACTATACTATAATATACTAAACTATACTATAATATACTATACTATACTGTGTTATACTATACTATTCTATACTACATTATACTATACTATACTATAGTATACCATACTATACTATACTATACTATACTATACTACACTATACTACACTATACTATACTATACTATACTATACTATACTATACTGTAATGGAACAAACTGTTGTTAGATCATCTATTTGTGTTTAGGCATGCTAGCATCACACGGATTAAACATCAGCAACACTTGGCATTACATGGGAGAGAAAAAGGGATAATTTTCATTGACAAATGCACACACTGTTATCGTACTCCTTGTTTCTGACTCGAGATGTACGACAGGAAACATTTGCTTACTTGCAGCCACAGTAAATAACTCACTTTTGATAGCGTGATGATACTGAACATAATTGCACATATATCACTTTACTGTACATAACAAATCAATTCAGACAGTATATATATATATATCTTCTTTAGACTATTTGGGGGCCTTGGTAGCCGAGTGGGGAAAACCACCCGACTGGACTACCGACATTCGGACAACCCGTGTTCGATTCCCGCTGGGAGCAGTGTGAATTGTACTCGTGGTTTGAAAAACAAAAAAATACCCCCACGGTCGACCCAGCCGCTGGCAGAAATGAGTACCAGGGTATTACCCTGGGAAGGTGAGGAATGTTGCTTCGCATCTCAGTTTCGATGCTTGAGGCGACACTATGCAGAAATCGCCGAACATTTCAGGAAAGGCGGCCGAGCACATATGGGTGTCTCGTACTTTACCTTTACCTTTACTACCCTATTCCTCTAAACTCTAAGGAGAATGTTACAATTCACGTTTCTGGATTACGTGCTGCTATGTGACTGCCTTTAGTTTCAGTTCAACATTCCCTTTAAACATCTAAGGCCTTATTTAGTTTGCAACATTGTAATGAGTTCTGCGCCGAGCTATTTCTTAATCAGTATTCTGGAAGCACCGTTCGGTAAGACACGGCTGTTTTTTCTCTCAACATGTTTCTTTAAAGCTACATTCCAAATAGTATATAATTTGTCTGCTGGTTATTTTTACCATATGTCCTGCCTTAAATATGATCCAAATATGTATGTAGCATCATATACTGTTACGTAACCACATAGTGGAATATGGGCACAGTTACTGTTGCACTTCCTTTATGTGTCTCACATTACTTTTTAATTTACAAAGTGCTAACACCGCAACAACTTTACTTTGTACTTAAGTAAATGCAACGTTCACATCTGTTAATAGAAATATGTTTTCTGAAGTAACAACTCAAATATTATATTTCAGAATTTAAAGAGGATACAAAGTGTAAGTGGCATAAGCAATTTCCGCCATAGAAATACGTCGTAAGAAATGTCAGACAGCGAGGAGACAGCGTGCTCATCTGTCTAATTATATCCTTCTTCCTCTTCTACTTCGTCTTCTATTCTTCTTCTGCTACCTCTTCTTCTACCTTTTAACTCGCTGTGGATCATAGTTTTTAAACAACCACTATCCAAGCCGCTTTGTTTCTTGTCATTATTTAAGATCATTCCATGACTTCCTCGTCATCTTCATCTCTACTTCCATTTATCTCTTGTCCAAGAATAGTTTGGTTTTTCCTCCTTGTCTTTTACACTGGGGATACACACCTCCCGTGTGTTACCGGGGTCTCATTATGTGGGATGTAAAGAATAGTGACACTGTGACCTTCCAGGCATGTCGTAAGAGGCGACTAAGGAGATTGATCGATGGCTTGACAAGCTGTTATTGTAAAAAGCAGCATTATGGAAACAGACCATAACTTTTAGAAGCAGTGATCTCTGCAATATGTGCCATTTTGACATGCAAGGTTTCTGTTTTTCATATTGTGGTTCTGCCCTATGTGCCGTTTTCGGCTCGAAAGGGCAATATATAGATAGATAGATAGATAGATAGATAGATAGATAGATAGATAGATAGATAGATAGATAGATAGATAGGTAGACAGATACAAAAACGGGTAATGTTGTGTAAAACTCCCAGTGGCTTCCGCTGTATGTGTATAATCGAGCGCCATCGTCATCGCTGTATCTCTTTATATACTGGTATTTAACTGATACTTTTTTAACAAATTTCTTTTTTAGTGATGTTGTTCTGTTATTTCCTTCCTTTTACTGTGCGCAAGCATCCATTTGTGAAGGAAAGTATATTCATGACTGCCATTGTTGTTGTTCTCCGTCTTTCCAGCCAAATAATAGGACTCACTTATTATTAGAGTTGAACATTTTTATTTGTGTATTTATCATAATTCTCTTTGGTTTTCAATATCTTTCCCAGTGCAACTATTATTTTTGGTATCCTCATTTTGGTGTCATTCTATGTTCCTCCCTCTTTGCCTATATTACTGCCCAGATATATGTACGATTGTACGTCTAGTAGAGGTATTTCTCCTATTGTTTTTACTACTACTGTTAGCAAAAAAAAAAAAAAAAAGAAGGCATGGGCACATTCCTCATTCGTCAAGATAAGAGAAATGCTACCTCCAAATGTGGCTCATTAAGTCTGGAAAGCATGTGATGTGAGTGTAGTTTATTCGATTTTGCGCCAGGCAATAACCACACACGCAGGCCCACAAACACATGCACAGAGAGAGAGAGAGAGAGAGAGAAAGAGAGAGTAGAAGAAGGAAGTTAGAATGCATGATTAAAGAATGGCCATGCGTCGTTTCTTAGATATAACTTATAGCATCTAAGAACCACACAACGATTTAGAGGTTGATTTTTTTGGGCACATGTACTAACGTTTAAGCCGCCACGAGTAACCATAAGAAGATTACTATCGCAACTCTTCTCACATTAATTATGATAGCTGTTTATGACAAATGGCTACCACGCCGGGAATCACTCAACATTTTGTAAAAATACAGCTATTTTTTTTTTATAATAACACTAGGAATAGCACAATGTTATATCTTCTCGACATTCATGTATAGTGCAGAAGTATGAATACTAGACAAAAAAAACAAGACAGGATTGAAGACTTTGAAATGTGGATACAATTAAGAATGGTAATAAAACAAATAATGCAGTTTTAAAACATCTAAACATGAAAAAGAGATGTGATAAACACAATTTAAACAAGACAAATTAAATGTGTGGAGCATGTTAAAAGACACAGCAGATTACTAAATGTAATGTTGGAAGGGAAAATACAAGGTAAAAATGGCAAACAATGACAAATATAGACCAGTAGCATCAAAAGATGGACAAGTCAGTCTATACTAACCTTAATAATCAAAGGAATAGACAGCGATGAATGGCTCTTCATGGTAGCCAACTTGTGATGCGGAAAAGGCACTAAAAGAGTATCATGATGTATACAACAGTAAACATCAGAATGAGCAGGCTGCCACAAGACCAGGGAGCACTCACGCTATATAATCTATCATCGATGAACGACATAATAGACATATTAAATACAGTAAAGCACAGTGAACTACATAAATAGTCCACAGGCAGAAAACAAAATAAAACTAAAACACTCAACCAGAGTGACGTTTTCAGCTTTGCGAGCATGGGCGGATGTGGGAAAAGTGACATCAGCCGTCTACATCTCCTATAGCTGGAAACGTCACACTAATTGGGATGTTTTCCGACTATATTTTCTGCTCGTAGTATCTATATAGTTGGCTGTGAGTAAAATATACTGAACACAAAGAATGCAGCTTTATTAAGAGTTGAACTAATTATCATTATCATGTTACATACCGGATGACGCAATCATGTCCTTCCACAATATTAAATCTACAGTGCATCGTATCAGTTCTGTTGTTGAATGTTTCCATGCCATGATATCAAGATATCAGTATTTTCTTTCTTTGTCGTTCGCGATCTCTCTTTGCCTTTATATTGCCAGTTGTAACCAAATATTCCGACTTTCCTAATCTCATGATGTGCCCGAAAAATGTTTCTTTCTGATGATTTTTAAGAGTTCTCTTTTGTGTTGATCTAGTTCAGAATTTCCTCATTGGTCTTTTTAGCTGTCCATGGAACTTTCAACATTCTTCTGATAAATTCCATCCCTGTGGCCTCAAGTCGTCTTTTCATTTGTTTGTCTACTGTCCCTGATTCGCTTCCATAGGTCAGAATCGGTTCTATATAAAACCGAAGAACTCTTTTCTCACTTCTACTGACATTGATTTGTTGCATATGATATATATATCTGAACTAACCAGGTACAGAATAAACGAAACAAATAAATATCGTTATCGGGATACTTGATGTAGATAATATCCCCACAATAATATGATCAGTCGTTTACGAATATAATGCAGAACATATAATGTGATCCCCAAGACGATATCAATATAACCATTATCATCATCATCAAGTTACGGGCCTGCTGGCGTAGGTGATCATGTCTCTCCACAATTTTCGATCTCGACAGTTATTTATTATTTCTGTTGTTGACCTTCTGCCAAGCCATTCTCTTAAGCTGTCTGGTATCTTTTCTCTTTGTTTCCTCTAACGCTTCGTCCCTCAATTTTTCCAGTTGTTACAAAATATTCCACTTGTTCTCTGCTCATTACAAGGCAAAAAAATGAAGAATGTTTTTTCTTAATATTGGAAATTACCTCTCTTTTTGCTTTGACCTCATTTAGAACGTCTTCATTACTCTTCTTATATGTCCGTGGTATTCTCAACATTCTTCTGTAAAATCACATTTCTACGACTCCAATGATTTTCTTGTTTGTTGTCCTATAGTCCATGATTCACATCCATATGTTAAGACTCACTCTACATAACATTTAAAAACTCAATTTAACCATAATAAAATGATTCGAAGAAAAATGACAAGCATCGTGAAGAAGACTGACGGAATGCTAGAGCCATCGCGTGCAGTCACAGCTTCTCAGTTTCTACAAATGCTTAACAATTAAAATGATGGGTTGCTGCCTGCATTTTAAATGATCTCTCTATACCCCAATGTCTCAATACTCGTGAAAGTAACCGTTGATAGGTGTCTTTCTTTGTCCTATCATGACGCAGAATTATGCTTTATTTGCTTTTGATGTTAGTAATAAACTATACTTTGAGTTGATTCACATTTGAAAAATACATATTTTACTTACACGTTATTAATGCTTACTATAAAAAAAAATGACAAGCACTAGTAGGAGTTCCACGTAGTTTGTTAAAATTTTCCCAGTTCGCCACTGAATAGTATATGAACTGAAAGACTTTAATTTATTTGCTTTTGTATTGGAGGAATATATGTCACACTAATCACATAGTACCTTTTATTACTATTTGGACCAGTGCATTGATGAGAAATATGGGCAGTGAATAAAGAACAATTTTGCCGGATAGAGGTTGAATATCTCTGCCTCCATGTTATTTGAACTGAGGATCTCTTGTCTATCATGTATGCAATTCGTACGTCGCTGTGAACTCATGTTCTTTTGTTATTGTATTCGTATTCCATTTCCCAAGTTATATATATATTTTTTTTTTAATCAGCTACTTACATTGTTTACATCTCGTGTATGCCCCCACATGGTCTTTATCACATGATCAAACTACGTTATATCTTATAAAACGCCCTATCCCTATTTTACACTCATGGTGCTTTCCTAAACCTATCCGACTCGACAAGTAGCAGACTCGATTTCACGTGGGATCGTGTTGGTATCTATACGATTTCAATAGTTGTCTTTCCTGTTTCTCTGTGAATCACGTTGAAGTTAGTTGATTTGTTGAACCCGCCGGTTTGACATGATCTCATCAACATACTAGTAAAGCTATAACACAAACTATTCATGCTTTGTCGTAAATATATTAAATATTTTAATAGAATAAAAATGAAGAATGCAAAGATGGCGAAATCATTATAACTAATTCTAAAATAAAACTTGAATGCATTTCAGATAAAGGAAGAACAGACAGTGAGTAGTATATATATATAGTATATATATATATATATATATATATATATATATATATATATATATATGTTCTGCGCTTTACATCACATATGAATATGGTTAGAAGTTCAATGTTTCTTCATGTTATTGATTGTGAAGCATATTTACCATAACGTTTCTTGACGGTGCCTTTTTCTTTAGGGTTAAATTACTTTCATTTTATGAGAAAAAAAAAATGAAAGCAATCAACTCATGATATATGAACATATATGAACAGGTTTATATACATGTGATATATATATATATATATATATATATATATATATATATATATATATATATATATTATATATATATTTATATTTATATATATATATATATATATAATGTCATTTATGGTTAAATTTTGAGTTTTGTATTTTTCCTAAAGTGGTACTGGGTGGTCTAGACATATGTTCTAACGTTGTTAAGCTTGTATAGGTTCTTTTTATTTCTAGGAAATATATTAAATTGTGATTCTTTACATTTCAAGCGCAAAATTCAAGGTATAGGAAACACATTGGACAAGGTAGGCTTTATCAATGAATATATTATCAAATATTTTTTTTGAAAGGTTATTTTGTTTTAAATAAAAAAGAAAAGTAAATAAACTATCACTATACTACTTTCTTAAACAATAAGTGAGCATCGTCATTATTTGTCATTCACCATCATCATCATGTGCCATACAGGTTGGCGTAGGCGATCATGCCCTAGCACAATCTTCTATCCACAGTGCATCGTATCAGTTCTGTTGTTGACATTTTTCCATGAAATGACACCAAGCTATCCAGTATTTTCTCTCTTTGTCGTCCGCAAGCTCTCTTTCCTCTTATTTTGCCAGTTGTAACCAAGTATTCCAACTTTCCTCTTCTCATTATGTCCCCGAAAAATGTTGATTGTTTCTTTCTGATGTTTTTTGCGAGTTCCCTTTTTTCTGTTGACCTCTTTGAGAATTTCCTCATTGCTCTTTTTAGCTGTCCAGGGAACTTTCAACATTCTTCTGAAAAATCCCATCTCTGTGGCTTCTAATCGTCTTTTCATTTCCTTGTCCACTGTTCGTGATTAGCTTTCATAGGTCAGAATTGGTTCTATATAGCACAGATGAACTCTCTTTCTCAATTTTATTGACATAGATTTGTTGCATAATATATTTTTCAGTTTCTGAAATGCTATTCTGGCCTGAGCTATTCTGCTTTTTATTTCTTGTTTTATATATTGGAATTGTTCTGGTTGGTTGCTAATTTGTATAGCTGCTGTGTGTTGCCAGTACATGTTTTCTAAATTTTGGCATTACTGGGAAAAAAAACGAGTCATAAAAACAGAGAAAAATGTACAGTTTTGATGTTATTAGTAGTTGTACTAGTGCAATACAAATTAACTCATGTGGTTTTATCTATGAAATAGCTGTGTTGTTGCTATGTGGGTTGATGGGTTAAGGGGGGAGTAATAGTTTCCTAATAAGTTTCAGGTTTTTCTTTGCAGATTGAAAACAGAACACGTGAAGTAAGTTAAATAATGAATGAATTGCCCAGAAAAGTTTATTTTTAAATATATCGTTATTAATTTCATGGAGCAATTGAGCAATACGTTGATCAATTACTGCCACCATACCTATGCTAAGCTACCATAATGTTCTCCTGATTGTTGATACCGTGTAAGATAAGTGTGATTTCAAGACTTCGGAAGAAATAGAAGAAAAAAAATACTAAAGAGGAAGCTCATGGACAACAGCATCTTATGGGTATGTCTAGTTTTACAAATTATATGACAACCGATAACTACAGAAAGGGAGAAAAGTCGATGCTTTCAGTCAAGTCTAGAAAAGTTTAAGTGACAAGTGAGAGAACATGATACAACTGCGTGCCAATGTTGCTTTAGTTGAATTGCTTATTTTTGTCTCCCATTGACGATCAAATACACACACTTCTTCTATTATATATTAACAATGATTAGACGAAACTATTTTAAAACAGACATTTTTTTGTAGTTAGACATTGAGTATTGCATCTTTTAAACTGTCACAATGACCAAACTTTGATCTTTTTTGCTAAGAGCATTAATTTTGTATATTGTGTTCACAAATAAATATTTGCAGTAATTACCATAAGTTAAAATGTTTATTTGTTGTCACAATTTGAAACACTTCCATTAAAATATTAATTATAAAAACTGAGTGGGATGTACTAACCGTAGTACATGTTTAACTATAACTGCTGCCATATTTGACAAGATTAAAGCTCAAATGTTTCTTTGAGACGGAAATATGCAACAGTAATACATGAAGATTGATGTGAACTAACTCAAATGATAACTGTCAGCATAGAGCTATAAGACAATCAATGAATGAAATAGTAAACATACAGATGGGCACAATGCCAAAGCACGATGCTTTAATGCTTGTTTCTATAAAATGAAATATGGAGGAGGAAGTAAAGTGATGGATAGAGTAGAACAATTGAAATGCTACAATGCATGTTTAATACGGTGCGAAAAAGTGCCATAAAACAAATGTTAACAATAATGTTGAAAGAATGAATGCATTTGCAAATATATACAATGAAAATAGTGTATACTCGAAAAGCAGTAATTCCCGAAAATACTGATATACACAACATTACAAAACAATGAACAATAGTTGATCGATAATAACATGTGTGCGAGTGTCTTAAAAGTACAAAGTTGTGATGGAAAATGAGCCCATTAAAATGAGGTTTCACAGTTCCCAACCTAAGTGTTAACGAGTAGCTCTAATTAATGTAAGACATAACATCTAAAAGCATACATCTTTGAAGTGGAATTGAAAAAAAGATAATCCTTGAAGAATCATGGCGAATGACGGAAAATATCACATGTTTTCACTACCTTCCATTACAACTAATCCAGGTAGGCAACCATATATATATATATATCATATATTGACAAACACAGATCAACGTCACTTCTTCGGATGATGGAAATGGGAGTTAAGATGGGCACGGCCAGAAATGAGAAACTTGGTGGCCGTGTAAGAAGACTTATCAACCAACATAGAACTGGAGTCGTCAGTCGCTGGACACTGAGGGAATTGCTGAGGAGGGGATCTGAGCACCTATGGACATGTTCGGAGTGCAATGATGATGACCCGCAAATAACTCAATAACTCAACATATATATATATATATATATATATATATATATGTGGTCTTTGTCGTTTTAACAGTCATTGGTAAAAGACAATCAATCATTTTATAATATTGTGGTAGTACCAGTGACTATTTTGGGTATACTTCTACTTTCGTAGCTGAATATGCATATACTGTCCGACCGAGAGAGTTCCGACCGTTGAATGAACAAGTTGCATTTGTGATGCCTGGCCTCATCATTTTGTCGTATTGTGCTCTGACACCTTGCTTATATAAATATATGTACGTGTGCACACGTTATTTTCTTCTCAGATTGTTAATTGGATGAGGTTCAAATCTAGGGTAAGTAGCTCGACCGAAAACTGACTTCAGTGAAAGTATGCACACTTGTATGACTCAGGTAGAACAATTATATTAATCCAGACGTTTGACATTCATGTGTATGACTCATGTAAAAAAAGTAAAGTACCCCCGTCACGCTAAGTGGCGTATAGGGAAATATGGTGTTAGTGACCCTATATTTTACAGACCTTCAGCACATGATTTTTGGGGTAATGTGGTCAGTATTACGCCCATGCTGCTTTACTTTCCAAGAAAAAAAATCCGGTACCCATTTAAGGCTGGGTGAACCCGGAAGCCGTCGGTTTGGATCGAACCCTACCCCTTGTCAGTGGTAGTCCAGTTCACTAACCACTGAGTTATCGCGGCCCCCTATGACTCATGTAGAACAATTATATTAATCCAGAAGTTTGACATTCATGTGTATGACTCAGGTAGAACAATTATATTAATCCAGACGTTTGACATGCATGTGTATGACTCAGGGAGAACAATTATATTAATCCAGACGTTTGCCATTCAGGTGTATGACACAAGTAGAACAATTATATTAATCCAGGCGTTTGACATTCATGTGTATGACTCAAGTAGAACAATTATATTAAATCAGGCTTTTGACATTCATGTGTATGACTCAAGTAGAACAATTATATTAATCCAGACGTCTGACATTCATGTGGATGACGTTCAGAATTTGGACATGCTATTATTTGTTTGTCTTAATCCAACAATAAATTTAAAGAAAAAAAAAAGAATGTATAGGCTAATAAACAAAAACATGACGAGAACACATATATGTAGGTTCCTAAAGTTTTACACCTCACTACACAATATATACGTGCACACTTATATTCATCATCAGGTCGCATGACCTTTGTAGTAGGCTTCATTCACCACAGGATGTCTGAAATAATCTCTGTCTCTAGGCAGATGCCCACCTTTTTCTTAATCTCCTTGAACATACATATACATTACAATCTGCAATCAGTAGTTTGTCATTGAAAACAAAAAATATGTAGTTTAGCGTCCATAAGTATGGCATGTTGTTTTATTCAGCTGCAGTCCAACGTTTCTTATGTCTGTCTCGTAGCCTTTTTTTCTGGAATTGTTTATCCCCCATAGAATGAATGATCAGAACATGTAGATAGTTCCTGCACCTGTAGAATGAGTGATCTGAACCTGTAGATGCACCTGTAGAAAGAGTTATCTGAACATGTATATAGGCTCTGCACCTGCAGAAAAAGTGATCTGAATATTAGAGATGACCTACACCTGTAGAAGGAGTGATCTGAACATGCATATAGGTTCGGCACCTGTAGAAAGAGTGATCTGAACATGTAGAGATGACCTACACCTGTAGAAAGCGTGATCTGAACATGTAGAGATGACCTACACCTGTAGAAAGAGTGATCTGAACATGTAGAGATGACCTACACATGTAGAAGGAGTGATCTGAACATGTATAGATGACCTACGCCTGTAGAAAGAGTGATCTGAACATGTAGAGATGACCTACACCTGTAGAAAGAGTGATCTGAACATGTATATCGGTTCTGCACTGTATAAAGCGTGATCTGAACATCTAGAGATGACCTACACCTGTATAAAGAGTGATTTGAACATGCAGAGAGGACCTGGATAGATAAATAGCAATGAACTAAAACGTGACTGTTCAAAACGTGAAACAACCGTTTATGAAAATCGCTCGTTTAAATATATTAGTCATGGAATGTGTGATCGGATTTATCAGGAAGGGCAAGCAATGGTAGGTCAATGAGGCCGTTCTGTCGACTGCACAGTAGTCATCATCATCATCATCAAGCACCGGGCTTGCTGTCGCAGGTGATCAATCTCTCTCCACAACTTTCGGTCTCGACAGCTATTTATCATTTCTGTTGTTGACGTTCTGCCAAGCCATTATCATAAGCTGTCTGATATCATTTCTCTATGCTTCCCTCTATCTCTTCGTCCATCAATTTTCCAAGTTGTTACAATATAGAAACAACACAGTAGTATACATCATATAATGGTACAAATACGCTTAACACTGACTGACTTCATGAGTTAGATTTTTGTCAGGAAGAAAAACTATCTAGAATAATAATAGAAGGTTGCTTGTTTACTATCTATAACACAATAATCATATATATATATATATATATATATATATATATATATATATATATGATAAAATGTAACACTTGGAAGTGGAAATATATTCGAATTGTGTTGGGGCAAAAAAATCAGATGGTATAGAATATGTCTGTCATGTCAGAAAATGAAAAAAATATCTGATGCAACAAATCTATGTCAATAGAAGTAAGAAAGAGAGCTCATCAATGCTATATTGAAACAATTCTGACCCATCGAAGCGATTCATGGACGATAGATAAACAAGTGAAAAGACGATTAGAGGCCACAGAGATGTGGTTTATTAGAAGAATGTTGAAAGTTCAATGAACAGCTAAAAAGACCAATAAAGAAATTCTCAAAGAGGTCAACACAAAATGAGAACTCCCAAAAAAAAATAAGATAGAAACAATCAACATTTTTCGTGCACATAATGAGAAGAGGAACGCTGGAATACTAGGTTACAACTGGTAAAATAAAAGGAAAGAGATGTCGCGGACGACAAAGAGAGAAAATTTTGGATAGCTTAGTTTCATGACATGGAAAAATGTCAATAACAGAACTGATACGATGCACTTTGGATAGAAGATTGTGGAAGGACATGATCGCCTACGCCAACCGGTATGACATATGGTAATGTTAATGGATTATGTGTAAATCAATGTGGGCATACCTTCATGTTGTTGGGGAAAACAAATCAAATATGCATCAGGTCTAGACCGCTGGACGGAAAGCGGTACTAATAATTTGATAAGTTCTTCCATTAGGAGTTTTAAAACACCTTGCTTACTGAGGAAAACAAACGGGACAATATGTGTCCATATTGAGTAAGTCCAGTGCAATGTATGTTACCAATCGATGTTCCCAGTTGGATCGACTAGAGAGCACGAAGCTGTGATATTAACTCCGTTCAATGTTCACAAAGTGAGCATGTTACCATTACCCTATAAACTGCGTCTCAATGAAACTAACAATGATCACCTTTTATCAATTCAGTATGAAAATAAGGAGAAATACCTCTACTAGACGTACACTCTTACATATATCTGGACAGTAATATAGATAAAGTGGAAGGAACATAAAATGATACCAAAATAAGGATATCAAAAGCAAGAGAAGCTTTCGTTGCTCTGGAAAACATATGGAGATCCAAAGAAATAAGGTTAAATAAAAAAAAAAAATTCAACTCTATTGTATGGCTGTAAAACATGGAGAACAACAAAATTGACAATCATGAAGATACAGACTTTCATTAATAGATGCTTACGCAAAAAAAAAGGATGGAAATGGCAGGACAAAATCACTAACATAGAATTATGGAAATGTACCAGTCAAATACCAGTGGATACAGAGATACAGCGAAGACGATGGCGCTGGATAGGACACACACTGCGGACGCCAACTGAGAATATTACACAAAATGCCCTTTTTTGGAATCCCCAAGGGAAAAGACAAATAGGAAGACCAAGGAATTCTTGGAGAAGACAGATAGAAGCAGAGATGAAGATGATGGGGAAAACATGGCATGATCTGAAAAGAATCACAAAAACTTATGGAATTGGAAAGTGTTTGTTGAATACCTATGCTCCACAGTGAGCTAAAAAGGTAGAAGAAGAAGAATAAAATGTTACCATTGAACTAATATCGTTATAACACTTATCAACACTAATTAATAACTGCTATCTTGAGAATTAAGATTTTATAAATATAACGTTATGTCTACATAGTTTGAAACATTGCTGGGTGTAATACTGCAAGTAAGTAGTATGTTTTAAAATTGACAGGAATTCGAATTTATAATTAAATGTATATGCATATATATACCAATACAGTATTGAGATATGTACTTTCGCTGTGTTTGTTTATTTTATCCAACGATATATTTAAAAGCAAAGGACGATTTTGGACTTGGTCCCAGCTATCATCAACATCCTGATCGTTCCTCATCGATGGAACTCTCATCCTAGAGAACATGTTGCGTTTGAAAAAAACTACGTTCATTATCTGCAAGTTGATAATTTAGTGAGAAGAAATATGAAATACGTATATTAAATGTCCAGGTGGTCGGTACGACGATATGGAATGTAAGTAAGTAAAGTACCCCCGTCACGCCATGTGGCGTATAGGGAAATATGGTGTTAGTGACCCAATATTTTACAGACCTTCAGCACATGACTTTTGGGGCAATGTGATCAGTATTACGCCCGTGTTGCTTTACTTTCCCAGAAAAAAATCCGGTACCCATTTAAGGCTGGGTGAACCCGGAAGCCGTCGATTGGGATCGAACCCTACCCCTTGTCCGTGGTAGTCCAGTTCACTAACCACTGAGCTATCGCGGCTCCCGATATGGAATGTAACAATCTTAAATAGTAGTCTCCAAGAAGAAAAATATTTCCTATTTAAATGACATAAGGGAAAAAAAAACATTGTGACAACGGAATGACGATGATATACATGTGTACTTTCAAGAATTTCTACTTAAAAATGCATTCATTAATGTTTCTCTTGGGCCGAAACTTGTACATATGCTCTATGTTATAGTTCTCCACGAGTGACCATTTTCCTGCTAGTTCTTGTAGGTCTTGGTAGCTTCTTAGTCCCATGTTTGAGCTTTCCCTAGTATTTGATCTGCTTATCGACTCTCCTGTTCAGCATTGTTTGTTTTAACAAATAGTTTTCACTTGAATGCCTGATGGGGAAGTCTTTCTTCATTCATTCTGAGTAAATGGAGTCTTATTTTTTATAAAGTATCCTTGTTTTGATTCGCCTCATATTGGTACTTCACCAACGCTGAACTATTAATGTTTATACAAATGCAAACTTTTGCGAACGCACTACAGATTTCATATATAAATGTTGGGAAAATTGATATATGATATTTGGCGTCTTGACAGACGGCTTGTAGCAAGCAATTATAAATTGTCACATGTTTGGTAATTTACTTATATGTTATTCTTGACGTTGTCTCACTGAACATATTCTATCATATCCCACCATTTGGAGGCAACATTAATCGCAGGAAAAAACACAAGAATATACTGAATTAATAAGCACATGATAGGCTGAAGGGCGCCAGCTCATAGTCTTCTGAATTTATTACAAAAATTAAACATTTGAGTGATCGTGGATCGTGAAGTTAAATGTATATAGGATAGCTTAGAATCGTGGAGAGGGGAAAAGGTAACAATAGAATTGATACAATGGTCTGTGAATTGAGGAAGGACATAAACGTTTACGCGAAACTAGTGTGACTCCTACTACTGGTGGTTATCAGTACGATCTTTTCAAAACCACAGCTCCGAGAGTATCGCTTGGAAGAAAAAATCACATATAGCTTAGAGCTGTTCGTGTTGTATAGATCCTGGCCAGCAATATTGGTAACACATGACTCAGAACACATGTAGCTTAGAGCTGTTCGTGCTGTATAGAACCTGGCCAGTAATATTGGTAACACTTGACTCAGAACACATGCAGCTTAGAGCTGTTCGTGATGTATAGAACCTGGCCAGCAATATTGGTAACACTTGACTCAGAACACATGTAGCTTAGAGCTGTTCGTGCTGTATAGAACCTGGCCAGCATTATTGGTAACACTTGACTCAGAACACATGTAGCTTAGAGCTGCTCGTATAGTATAAATCATGGCCATCAATATTGGTAACACTTGATTCAGAACAGATGTAGCTTAGAGCTTTTCGTGCTGTATAGAACCTGACCAGCAATATTGGTAACACTTGATTCAGAACACATGTAGCTTAGAACTGTTCGTGCTGTATAGAACCTGACCAGCAATATTGGTCAGAATACACTTGACTCAGAATACAAGTGAAATGCCATCGTTGTGGACCCCCCAGTAGACACAGGATGGATGATATTGTACTGGCTACATTGTGACACATAGGGTGTAGAAGAAAATGTTTTATTTTCAATGGAACAGCAAACATATGTAGTCATGTTGTATTATTACTCATATATGTAGAAATATAAGTGAATGAGACTTTTTTTTTTTTTACATAAGTGTACAAAGTGTCAAACTGTATTGAGATGTTAAGCCTAATGTTGATAAATGTGTTTTTTCTCCTTTGATTTGATCTCTTTTCTGGAAAATTGATAAAACCAAAAAAGGGAAGTCATCCCAAGACATTTGGTAACGTTAATTGAAAAACAGGAGTTAATTTAAAATTGTAATATCAACAGTCATTTATTTAGGCAATATTTACCTTCTAAGTGTTTGTTGATACAATGATGGTAGCAATATAAGACCGCGTAGAGATTTTGTGTTGTTGTTGAAACTAAACAGTATACCTCCTGCTTTAGCAAGACAAGATAAGAGATAATGTAAGTATTTGTATGTAGCAATAACGCTGATCTAAAAGTAAAAAAAAAAAAAAAAAACAGAAGCGCCTACGTTTGTGTGCGTCTCAAACATGCCATGAATTGTTTGAAATGGGAATTGGTTGTTCTGGAGGCAAGTCGCCGGCCTCGAGACAGAGAGGTTGAGGGTTCAAATCCCGGCTACACCGGTTGGGATTTTTATTTATGATTTCTCTCTGCGGCAACTACCCATGGTCTCAGCAGCGAGGCCCGGCTTGAAACGAAAATTACTCATCGACAGAAAAAGAAAAAAAACACGAGTACCTCTGAAGTCGGAGTTATCTGACTGCGCAGCGAGGAACCCCTGTGCACACGGCTTCAAGGGAAAAAATGGATTCACTCGTCAAATTCAGTTCCTAGTCTCTAGGGACTTTGTCAGATGTAAAAGCTGGCGAACGAAAGAAAAAAAAATTGTTTGAAAGCTCAACGAGTTATTTCTAAACCGTGTGGAATGTTTCCATTTATTTCCACACATGGTTCGTACATGTTATGAGACAAACATGCAATCGTTCCGATGTGAATGAACCATTCAATCAATTACTTCTTATAACTGTGTTGAAACAATATTAACAGTTATATGAAATCAATAGTAGTGTTAGGAAATAGATGAACAATTTTTCCAGTGTGTGGAGACAACGAGTTCAGTTTTAATGTTAGTATTTTTATGTGTTAGAGGGAAATGCTGAAACTGCTGTATTTGTTTGGAATAACCATTCTCTATCAAATTGAGTTTTCTTGCTTCAAAAGTGAAGTATGTTAAAGAGGTAAAGTAATAGACATTAAAGTGACACATCTTGCTTAAACGTAAAATTGACAAATATTAGGAACCAGATTTACAATACATAGTAGTGAATAAAAAAAAAATAATGAAATAAACATGACAAGCAAAAAATATGGACCATATATGGATATCAAAAAGACTAAAACTATGATCATAAACAAAGAAAATAATAAAAAACCCACAAGTGGTTATCAAAATTGAAGGAATAGACCTGGATACAGTTCAGAACTACAACTACCTTGGATATATTATAACCAGTGATGGAAAATTTTACAATGAAATAAACAAAAGAATAGGGATGACAAAAAAATAATTTTTTAATTTTTAATGTCATGAAGAACATACCTAACATCAAAACAAATAACACCAGGACTAAAACTAAGAATTTAAAAAATGCTATATCTTTTCAACATCCCTATATAGTGCAAAAACATGGACATTAGAAAAGAAAACAGCACAGAGAATTGAAGCCTTTGAAATGTGGATATTTAGATGAATAGGTAGAATTGGATGGAAGGAAAAGAAAACAAACGATGAAGTCTTAAAAGAACTAAAAATGGAAAGAGAACTACTAAACACAATTCAAACAAGACAAATGCTAGTTTTGGACCATGGTAAAAGACACAACAGCCTACTAAAAGTAATCCTGGAGGGGAAAATACAAGGTAAAAAAAGACAGAGGCAGACCAAGATTAACATGGACGAGTAACATCAAACGATGGAAAAACCAGACTATAACAACCTGTACCATCAAAGCAAGAGACAGAGCAGAATGGCGCTCCATGGTAGCCAACCTTCGTTGCGGAGATGGCAATCGATGATGATGGAGTAGTAAATTGACAAAGACTGGCGTGCGTTGCTTTCTATAAATTCATAATGTCATGGAAAGGTAAAGTGATCAATAATGAATACCTGGATCGTTTTAACATTTTCAATGCCCTTCTGAAGTAACACACAATAACGTGTCATATCTGACCTAAACTCGTAATCTCCAGGAGAAGTTAAGTGACAAACGATGCCAACGCTGCCAGAGCAGGCTTTAAATGTTGAACAACTTAAACAGGAAACATAAACAAACAATGACGTAATGGAACATGCTGGTTACACATGCACTCTACACCTCATGATCGTCGTAAAAGTTGGCAAGTCCCGTGTACACATTTGTTTGTTTTAATTTCAATGTTGTATCTTTAGTTCTGATCTTATAAATTGAGTAGCATTAATGCTGTCTTTCAGTTCACGTTAGGCGTCTCCCAGCACCAGAGCTGGAGATGGCCAGCGACCCATAGCTGATGGCTTGCGCCAGGATCGGTGAACCAAAACCACCCAGACCCTGCTCCACCTCTCCGCTGTGCCTCTAGTATCAGACTAACCTGTCTAGTCTGGCCAAGCAAGCAGGGATCGAAGAGTGAAGACAACCCGTCAAAAATGTCGTGCTGAAGTCGGATGTGTTGGGCCGAAAGGCGCAAATATAACAGTTATACTGCAAACCACATCACAACGCAGACACGTTCACTTAACGTCCTTTTAAGGGCGGATGACGAAGTGGAATTCTACAGTCTATGAATACTCTAGAATACTTTAGTCATCGGGCGAACGTAAGCAAGCAAGTTCACGTTATAATGTATTTATTGTTACTACCCAATTTATCCTGTCAGGAAAATTAGTCCCTTTTCAATCTGTAAACATGTCTATCTGTCTCTTCCTCTTTGTAATTAATTTCACTTTTTTGCCTTAAAATTTGTATTAAATGAAATACGTCATTCACCACATTCAAATGTATTCATATAAATAGTTTTATTTTGATGTTGCCAAACACGAGTATACATAATTAAGGACGGATACTATACACGATTTGAAAATTCTAAGCTTTCGAATTAGGAATTATGTCCGACGAAGCCAAATCCACCATCAAAGGCCAGTACCATGAAAAATGGAAACGAGAACATCCAAAACATAACGAGAGGGACGGATATCATCAACTATCAAGGAGCGATCAAGTCATCATACTTCACCTACTCACTGGCCACAATAGAATGAGCAATCACATGTTTACCAAATTCAAAATAGGTACAACCAGCATATGCCACTGTATACTGGACAATATGACTACAAAACATGTTCTACAGGATTGCCCCCTGTACACATACCTGAGAAGAGCAATGTGGTCCACACCCACCTCCCTGGAAGAGAAAGTATATGGGACAATTGAATCACTTAAAAAGACATCTGACTTCATGAGAGAGTCTGGAATCCTTCATTGTTTGAGTCTTGATCGCAGAGAGAGAGAGAGAGAGAGAGAGAGTATGCGAATACATTTTGTTTCGTCCATTACCACGTAAAGCTGCCACCTTAGTATCGTTATGCGAATACACGCGCATTATAACGGATTAACTGATATTACAAATAGAATGCAAGGTGGTGAAAGTAAAATTGTAAATATACTCGTTGGGTATGTATTTTTGTAACTTTTTTTTCACTTTCATAATAACATAATGTGGTTTCATTAGACAGTCGGTGCGTTGAATAAATTTTCTAACGTAAGTAATCATATATTTTGCTTACGTGAATACGGGAATTGACATATATATTAGTTACATTACAATGGGTACGGTTATGGTTACGGTTATGAAAGGCCCCAGTATCAATGTAGGCGAATTAAAATCAATAATTGTTCAACCGCCCGTGTCAGTGGAATCATCCGAATTACTATTTCAGTTCACGCCCTCCTGAAAATGATGATCGTCATAGTATTTAAATGTATGTACCTTGCTTATTGGAATTGCAAATTGCATCGATTAAAGAGCACGTTCACTTTTCTGAAAACGAGACACGTTTAAACTCGAACGTGTATTATCGAATGTTCTGGACTTTCACTAAGTATATAGCAACATCAGGGTTTATTTACTACAAGCGTTAATCATCATCATCATCAAATATAATGTCTGCTGGCGTAAGTGATCATGACTCTCCACAACTTTCGATCTCGACAGTTATTCATCATTTCTGTTGTTGACCTTCTGCCAAGCCATTCGCTTAAGCTGTCTGGTTTCTTATATCTTTGCTTCCCGCTATTTCTTCTTCCCTCAGTTTTCCCAGTTGTTACAATGTATTCCAGCTGTTCCCTTTTCATTACATGGCCCCAAAAAATGATGATTGTTTCTTCCTAATATTGGATATTAGCTCTCATTTTGCAATGGTCTCTTTCATAAATTATCATTACTATTCTTAAGTGTCCATGGTATTCTCAATATTCTTCTATAGAACCCCATTTTGAAAGCCTCTTATGATTTATTCAAGATTGAGAGATCTTCGTCTATTACAAATAAACATGACAGACACGTCTATTAATAATCTGCTTGTGGATTTGTAGACCAGACAGTAACACTTTTAGCTTTGAATCGCTATAAAGCAATGTGTTTTTTTTTTTTTCTGTTACCTTATTCTTATTATTCTGCTTTCCTTCCTCATGTGACTTTCATCCTCGAGGGGAGATCTAATTTGTGGTATTTTGCTCTTCTGATCGCCTATGCTGCTGTTATGTTTCCTAGTGCTTCTAATATTTCATCCATCTATCTTTTCTGTGGTCGACCATTGGGTCTGGTATTCTAACGTTTGTTGCAGGATCGCTGTGTTGTGTGTTGATCTTTTTACCTTGTCACGTGACCAAATCATTGTATCTGTTGTTTATTTATATATTCTATGGTGGGTGCTATTCCTAGCTTTTATCTCAGTTCTTCATTTCTGATAATATCTCTCAGACTGTTTCCTGTTATTCGTCTGACACATTCCATCTCAGTAGCAGTTATTTTCTTATTGTTTTTGCCATATAGGGTCCAGGTCTGGCATTGGTAGGACAACGTTGGGACGAAGATTGTATTGGATAGTATTAATTTTGCCTCCAAAGTTATTTCCTTGTTAGACAATAGTGGTGATAACTGTCCAATGATTTAACAAGCTTTGTTGCATCTTGATTCTATCTCTGCTGTTTGCAAATTATTGTTTGTCACTAAACTTCCTAGGTATTTGAATTCCTCTACTTGTTTTAGTTGCCGGCCTTCTATAATTATTATGATGCTCTGTTATCAGGGGATAATACTATGAAAATACAACATCATGGCTTAAATAAGAGAACCTTAATCATAGTGGGGATGTGGCAGAAAACGAGTGAGGTTAAGATGATATAAAGACATTAAAACATGATTTAGAAATCGTATAAAAATACCAATTAATGAAGGATAAGAGATCAAGATCGAGTCAGGTAGATTTTGCGACACGGACGGGGTCAAGAACCTGCAGTAGTTTTATGGCTACAACAACATATCGTCATCGCCGCTGGATGATGATCAAGAACTGTTAATAAGAACCGGAAGGCTGCGTATATTCATTTCTTTCATGTATACACTTAGTTTCATCTCACCTGCGATGACGCCTGTTTGAAGACGCTTCTGGTTAATAAATATAGAGGGCAATGAACAGTCATATTTCATAAAAGTTATAAAATGCAGACTTGTCCAGTAATGCATTTACTACAAATCGTCTTCTTCCTCATCCTCTTCCTTTCAGCTTGTTGTAGAGCGTGTCTTCAGCAAACATGTCAAAGCCGTTCTATTTATTTACCATTCTTTTAAGTTCATTCCATGTCATCCATATCCTCTTCATCTCTGTTTTCATCTGTCTTCTCCAAGAATATTGTGGTCTTCCTCTTTGGCTTTGCTTTTTCTCTCTGGAGATTCCTAACAGGTCATGTCGAGTAACACTTCCCCCCCCCCGCCACCTTCCACGTGACTTCCTCATTGTGTGTCCAATCCATCGCCATCGTCTTATTGTATCGCTTTGTCTACTGGTACTTGATTACTAATTTCGCATAATTCTGCATTAGTGATTTTGTACTGTCATTTCCTTACATTTGTCCTGCGCAACAAATTTGTTTCAGATACTACTATAACCTAGTGGTAATGAGTGCACATATCCATAGGATTGTTGTATATTTTACCCACTAATGCTCATGAACTGCCATGTTTAACACAACTTCTTAATATTTAATGGTCATATTTAGTCCATTCATAGCCACAACAGTAGGTGCTCACTAATGGAACAACGCCTCTTTATATTTACACTCTCTTAGAGATCGTATAGGTATAGGTCTATCTTTATTCAGGCAGAGTTAACATCACGTATCTCGTGATGATAGTTGCCTAAAAGAACCTGGATTAATGATACCAATCATCGCCTCTAAGATGACAGTCACGTATTCGTCCTTGAGAATAGTCTCTCATTTCGTGTGTTTCTTATAAATAAGGAAGGGATTGTTCTCACTCTTTCTTTTCATTTTCCTTTCTGATTTATGGTTTCATTGACCTCTTGTGTTGTTATGCGTATTTCCCTCCTCGACATTCATGGCTTGAAGAAGATTACAATGAAGAAAGCATGCATCGACTCAACTTGGGATAGAGATAACACAATTTAAAGTCCCACATTTGTGCGCTTATCGAAATATGGGTCATGTGGTAAGGCATTACGTCATTGTCCCAGAAAAAAAATACAGTTATATTAATATTTGGTGACATGACAAATTGTAGTTATATAATAATCTCTCTATCTATTGTCCTTTCGAGCCGAAGTCGGCACATAGGGCTGAACTACAATCTCAAAAACAGAAACCTTGCGTGCCAAAATGACACATATTGCAGAGATCACTGCTTCTAAAATCTATGGTTCTGTTTCCATGACAATGCTTTTTACAATGACAGCTTGCCAAGCCATCGATCAACCTCCTTAGTCGCCTCCTACGACATGCTTGGAAGGTCACAGTGTCACTATTCTTTACTTCTCACATAATGAGGCCCCGGTAACACACGTGTGGTTATATAATAATGCGTGGTCCTAAACGGCCTCAGTCGAGATTAAGCACCAACTCCTGTCCAGAATATTTCATTTCTCTGATCACATCTCTATTGCGGCTCCCTCGAATCTGTAATAGGTCATTCTTTTTACACAATTTGAAAACCACTCTTCGTAACACTAATAATTATCACATTTTCGTCTCTTTCCTTCTGCAATTAAATTATGATTTCTGGCTTTCTTATATAATATGTTCCTCAATTAAATATTAAGACCTTAGATATGTAATGTTGCGGTTATCTCGTGTTAATATCCGTTGATGACTGCATGAATAAACTGCTCCTGTCGGTTGTGTTTCATCGCTTCCAAGAAGCCGTATATATCTAATTTGTGGTACGTTGTTATAAACATATACAAAAAATGCACACAACTGATATAACATTTTTTATTTTTGTAAATTACACTTGTTTGCACCCATAGGATTTAATGAATCTAATACCTAAAATTGGCCATAATGGACTCTTTGTAAGTAAATGTCATCTTAAAGCAGTTTTTGAAATTTGTTAACGATAACGTTAATTGAAGACCATGCTATATCATTATAAAACGTGTATGATGCTGTACTTTTATCTTGGCTAGAACAAATATAAATCTTATGTCTACATTGTTTAACCAAATTTAATAAGCTGGTTCTCCCCAGACGCTGCGTGATGTCTCTTATTCTCTAACGTGAATGTTGTCTTGAGATTTTTATGAACCGTAATGTGATATCTGCTCCATTACAAATACTGCTTAGTAACGTTGTAATGATTGCTTCAATAAATTATTATAGTCCAACTAAAATTACTTTCCTAAAGTAAGGACTTCTCTCATCGTAATGACCACGTTACTTAAGTACAGTAATCACCAAACAAATTATGTACACACCTTTGATGACTCATTATGAGCAGAATTTGTTAAATCTATATATAGCAGGGGAGTTCATACAATTGTCTTCTCCGGTTGTTCCCCATTTTCTACTGCAGCTCAACTCTACATCACTCCATGATGGGGATATAAACATGATACATAATTTTGCCGAGATATTCAGTCTTCTGCTCGTGTCACAGACGGACGATGATATTTTAGCGTTTGTGTATCCCAAATTGTCAAACATAAAGTACCAGATCGCTGGTTCATGTGAAGAATAAACGCAGCACAGATCATAACTCATCCGGCCTCATTCTACAATAAACCATCAAATTAGTATATGCAGATGGAAAGCTGAATTCATAATCTGAAAATCATGATGAATACTTTTTGTCTACTCTACTTGCGTAGATTCTTGGATGACATTATAAACGTCACAGCATCATCTGTAGCTGTGCATATGGCATAAACAAAGAAGACATATGATAAGTCATACGTACAACCATACCACGCACAATAAACACGTTGAACATCAGCTGTAAGTACACACGTCACAAGGCAACGCGTATGCTCATTCATGGTTGAATAGTTATTATAGCAGATATGAGTTTTTTGAGAAACATATATTTCGATGCTTCGATGCTAAATTAAGTATAATACAGAGCTGTGTAATATCCCCTCTCTTGTTTATTACATATATGAACCATATACGCAAGATAACCAATTCATCAGAGACAAAGGACATCAACGAGCTTTTTTTTTTTGCAGACGATCAGGTCCTAATACATGAAACAATAGAAGACCTACACGAACACTTAAACAAACTAAACAGCACAGGCACAAATTACAACTTAAAAAAACATCATCAACAAAACAATCGTGACTGTCGCCAAAGATAATAAGAACATCGCAACCGTAAGTATAGAAGGCGGGCAACTAAAACAAGTAGATGGATTCTAATACCTAGGACGTTTAGTGACAAACGACAATTCACAAACAGCAGAGATAGAATCAAGATCCATCATCGCTTGTCAAATCATTCGACATCTATCGCCACTATTGTCCAACAAGAAATAAATCTAGAGGCAAAACGGGCACCGTACGATATAATCTTCATCCCAACGTCGTGATAGCAATGCCAGTCCTGAACACTAGATCTAAGAGCAAAGAGAAAAAATAACCGATCCTGAAATGAAATTCGTGTTAGACGAATGACAGGAAACAGTCTGAGAGACAAGATCAGAAATGAAGAACCGAGAAAAAAGCTAGGAATAGTCCCCCGCCAGAAAATATATAAAGAAACAACAGATACCATTTTTGGCCACGTTACGAGTCAGAGTGATCGAAACAAAACATAACGAGACCTCAATAAAAGTTGCGAGAATACCAGATCCAAGGGTTGGCCACGAAAATGATGGATCCATCCATGAAATATTAGAAGCACTAGCAAACATAACAGCAGCAGAAGCGAACATAAGAGCAAAAGACTGCAAATTATATCTCCCCTCGACGCTGAAAGGCAAATGATAAAGGAATGAAGTTGAAGAAGAAGAATATATATATATGCATATACATATATATATATATATATATATATTTCTGGTTTTGAAACCATCTTTATTGACGACGAATTAAAGATTTAACAGAAAATTGATTGGTCACCTTGGTTTCCGGAAGTTATTTTGGCACAAACATGTTCCCTGCCCTGGAGTATAGGGGAATTATATAGGAAACGTTTTTATATCACTGTTTCATAAGATTTAGTAAAGAATTAAACAACATGAAATTGGTGAACGTTTATCAAAAGAGAGGAACACGTGGCATACAAAAGATTACGTTAAAAAAGAGGAACTTCTGTTTTCAAATACAATTTATCATTCGTTATAATAAAAAATGGCCCAAGGTCCATAGCAACCGTATAAATAACATTTCTGAAGAAATATTGTTATTTTAGACAGTCTTGGTAACGGTCTTGTATCATGTCACTTCGTCAGGGAATAATAAAATAACATGTTTACAATGTAACAACTTATTCTTCTTTCCTTCCTCATCTGCCTTTCAGCGACGAGGGGGAGATATAATTTGCGGTCTTTTTGCCCTTCTGTTCGCCTCTGCTGCTGTTATGTTTCCTAGTGCTTCTAATATTCGATCGATCCATCTCTTTCGTGGTCGACCCTTGAGTCTGGTGTTCTCACAACGTTTGTTGATGGCTCATTGTGTTGTGTTTTGATCTTTCTGCCTTGTCACGTGGCCAAACCATTGCATATGTTGTTTCCTTAAATATTTGGCGGAGGTTATTCCTAGCTTTTTTCTCAGTTCTTCATTTCTGATCTTATCTCTCAGACTGTATCCTGTCATTCGTCTAACACATTTCATTTCTGTAGAGGTTATTTTCTTATTGTTCTTGCACCTAGGGTCCAGGTCTGGTACCACAACGGTGAAATGAAAATAAATTGTATTGTATAGTGCTCGTTTTGCCTCCATAGTTATTTCCTTGTTGGACAATAATGGTGATAACTGTCCAACTATTTGACAAGCTTTGTTGCATCTTGATTATATCTCTGCTGTTTGAGAATTATTGTTTGTCATTAAACTTCCTAGGTATTTGAATTCCTCTACTTGTTTTAGTTACCTGCCCTCTGTAGTTATGTTGTTGTTCTGTTTATTTTTGGCTACATTTTGATTTTCTTGTTGTATTTTGTGCCGGAGTTGTTGAGTTTGTTTAAGTGTTCTTGTAGGTCTTCTATTGTTAGTCCCTGATTGTCTGCAAATAAAAGCTCGTTGACCTCCTCTGTCTTTGATGGGTTGGCTAGCTTGCATATATAGTTCATGTATGTAATAAACAGTGGGGGGGGGGGTTAGCACGCACCCCTATCTTACACTTGATGTAACTTCGTAGTGGTCTGTGTATCCTGCTGCTGTTCTGACGCAGCAGCTACTATTTATGTAGACTAGTAATTAGGTTGGTTAGATGTTGGCTCACTCCGTATGTAATGTAAGTTATGTTACTGTTACAACTGTGCCACCTTAATGCATCATAACAGAACACAACTGAATATTACCATCAAAACAGGTGCATAGGAAAACTGAAATATGTTATGTGAAGGCATATATCGCTGAGACAATAGTCAGCCGGTGTAATCACGTTTCAGGTATGCTTGGGTAACATAGACGCAAGGCTTGTCTAAAGCGTAGTCTCAAGTGATACCACTGGAGGTGATAGTTGAAATAGGTTGTCGTGTTTCGAAATAGTGACAGTAGATCGAACTTGTCATTTTTGAGACATTAGTGTTGCTCTTATTCATTTCATGTACGGTATCTACGCCGTATTCCCCTGATATCACATGGAAGGACAGAGTGAAAAACGTGGAGGTCCTCACTCGCACATGCCTCCCGAACGCTGCTCAAACAACAAATGTGAGGCCAACATGGCTACTGACAACATGTGAAAGATGGCGGCATACCAAAGGATAGACTTTATCGTCAACTAACAGATTGGAAAAGTACTAGATGGCTCCCACAATTATGATTTATAGACGTGTGTGAACGTGACCTGAAATCTCTAAACATACGCTCTGCAGATTGAGTAGAAATTGCGAAATCATATATTACAGATACTTATACAATACAAGTAAAGAACACATATCAGAAGCTGCTAGAAGAAGGAATAGAGCAGTACAGAAGTACAGAAGAGAAAATCCTGATGAAAAAGTTACAACCGAATAGTAATGCATACAGGAAAGCATACCCAAAACTTACTTCACTTTACATAACAAGAAAAAAAAACAGAAGATTTGCATAACTAACACCATCTAGAAACAATGGAAGAAAACAAACACGCAAAATACACTGCACAATACAAGAAAATAGATAATGAAATACGCAAAATGTGCAAAGAAGGCAAAAGAAGACTGGCTCAGCCAAAGATGTATTGAAATCGAAACTATGGAAAGTAACCACGATTTACGAGGGATGCAACATGAAATAAAGAGATTGCCTAAGAAAAGATTATTAAAAAGCTACGTAAAGTGGATGCACTGCAGACAAAAAAGGTAAAATGCTAACATACACTACATATACAATATACATATGTTAGGAATATATGACATAAATATTTATGATCAAAGGGACAAGAAACAAATTATAAAATGTACATCAGGCTATACAATATGAAAATATGAAGTGGAAACACCTATACAAACAAATGGAAAAAGGGAAAGCAGCAGGACCTTGCAGCATACAGATATAGATAATACAGTCACTAGACGATTTTCGCATTGAAGTGATCACAGACAGATGCAATGACATATACACACATGTTACATATCAAATTAACTAAACACATCAACATTAATTGTATTGCTTACAAAGAATGGTGCATTTGAATGCAGTGACTTTAGAACAATACGCCTAATGAGACAGATAATACAGATCAGCTAAATGTTATACAACGAAGGATTTAGGATAAAATTAATATTGAATTAGAAGTGCACCTATTGTGTTTAGGAAAAACAGGTGGACAAAAGAAGCTATATTATGCATGTGGACTTTAATCGAAAAGTACACAGAAGATAACACAATCAATATATACATGTTTCATAGACTACACTTTTTTGATAGAATACATCATAAATGAATTATAGAATGATACAAATATTCATCTGGATGACAGAGACATAAACACATATGTAATTTATACTGGAGCGAAGAGCAATAATAAAATATAACAAAGAGAACTCTAAACCCATTGATATAAAAAGTGGAGTAAGACAGGGATGCATCCCATCATTAAAATTGTTCAATCTATACACATCTGTAAAAACATCGCATAGTTGACAGATCTAAATATTAATGTAAAGACAATCAATAACCTAAGATACGCTGATGCTACTGTACTAGGTACAAATAATCTATCTATCTATCTATTGACCTTTCGAGCCGTAACCGGCCCATAGGGCGTAGACCAAGATACACCTTCTCCTATATGAATTTTTGTTCTAGCAGTTTTCTTTTAAAGATATTTTATCAAATCTCGCCATCTGTCTCTGTTCTGTGCAAGCAGTTCTATCTCATTGAGGGAGCCGATTCCTGCTGCTCTTGCCTCTCTCATCAATGTTCTTCTCAGTGTCTCCCTGGGTCTTCCTCTTTTTCTTTTACCTGTTGTTTCCCATATGAGGGCTTGCTTTGCTATTCGATTATTATCTCTTCTCATCACATGTCCAACGTATGACCATCGTCTTTTCTTTATTACTGAAGATATTAGTGGTTGATTGGCGATTTCTCTAATTTCCTCGTTTGTTTTGAATTCGTTCCATTCTATACCAAGTATTTTCCTTAGACATTTATTTTCGAATGCGTTCAACTTTGTTTCTATATCTCTTGTTGTTTTCCAGCTTTCACACGCATACGTAAGGGTTGATAGTACATTTGATTTGAATAGCCTAAGTTTTGTGTTTGTGCTAATGAGTTTTGATTTCCACAACTTTTCAAGGCTTCTGAAAGACATTGCTGCTTTAGCCAGTCTGATTCTAATTTCTTTGCTCGTATCCCCTTCTCGATCAATGTGACTTCCAAGATAGATAAAGTGATCGATCTCTTCTACTGGTTTGTTTTCCATGTAAATATTATTATATGGGGAACTTCCGAGGCGATAATAGGGAATAATAGAACAAAGAAGTATGTGTTAGCACTCGGAAAAATTGACAGACAAACAACAATAGAAAAAAACGAAGAACAATATATGGTCCGAAGTGGGATCGAACCCGTACTCAGTGGCACCGCGCCTTGCCACGAGAAGCCGAACGCTTGGTACACTGCCACGCAGCCAACTAAAAAATTGGCTATTGCAGTAGTGTCTTCCACGAAAGGCGATCTCAATGACTATAGCATAGGGTAACGATCACAGACCGGAAATAAATTGTATATTTGTACCTTCCTATTAATGCAAGTATCTCCCAGTAGGGCTGAATACTTGTGTTGTAGACAAACATTTATTGGACGAAACAGCACGAATAGTAGTTCCCAGTGGTTATATACTGGGTACAAATAATAATACATAAATATTATTATATGGGGAACTTCCGAGGCGATAATAGGGAATAATAGAACAAAGAAGTATGTGTTAGCACTCGGAAAAATTGACAGACAAACAACAATAGAAAAAAACGAAGAACAATATATGGTCCGAAGTGGGATCGAACCCGCACTCAGTGGCACCGCGCCTTGCCACGAGAAGCCGAACGCTTGGTACACTGCCACGCAGCCAACTAAAAAATTGGCTATTGCAGTAGTGTCTTCCACGAAAGGCGATCTCAATGACTATAGCATAGGGTAACGATCACAGACCGGAAATAAATTGTATATTTGTACCTTCCTATTAATGCAAGTATCTCCCAGTAGGGCTGAATACTTGTGTTGTAGACAAACATTTATTGGACGAAACAGCACGAATAGTAGTTCCCAGTGGTTATATACTGGGTACAAATAATAATACATAAATATTATTATATGGGGAACTTCCGAGGCGATAATAGGGAATAATAGAACAAAGAAGTATGTGTTAGCACTCGGAAAAATTGACAGCCAAACAACAATAGAAAAAAACGAAGAACAATATATGGTCCGAAGTGGGATCGAACCCGTACTCAGTGGCACCGCGCCTTGCCACGAGAAGCCGAACGCTTGGTACACTGCCACGCAGCCAACTAAAAAATTGGCTATTGCAGTAGTGTCTTCCACGAAAGGCGATCTCAATGACTATAGCATAGGGTAACGATCACAGACCGGAAATAAATTGTATATTTGTACCTTCCTATTAATGCAAGTATCTCCCAGTAGGGCTGAATACTTGTGTTGTAGACAAACATTTATTGGACGAAACAGCACGAATAGTAGTTCCCAGTGGTTATATACTACTATTCGTGCTGTTTCGTCCAATAAATGTTTGTCTACAACACAAGTATTCAGCCCTACTGGGAGATACTTGCATTAATAGGAAGGTACAAATATACAATTTATTTCCGGTCTGTGATCGTTACCCTATGCTATAGTCATTGAGATCGCCTTTCGTGGAAGACACTACTGCAATAGCCAATTTTTTAGTTGGCTGCGTGGCAGTGTACCAAGCGTTCGGCTTCTCGTGGCAAGGCGCGGTGCCACTGAGTACGGGTTCGATCCCACTTCGGACCATATATTGTTCTTCGTTTTTTTCTATTGTTGTTTGTCTGTCAATTTTTCCGAGTGCTAACACATACTTCTTTGTTCTATTATTCCCTATTATCGCCTCGGAAGTTCCCCATATAATAATATTTATGTATTATTATTTGTACCCAGTATATAACCACTGGGAACTACTATTCGTGCTGTTTCGTCCAATAAATGTTTGTCTACAACACAAGTATTCAGCCCTACTGGGAGATACTTGCATTAATAGGAAGGTACAAATATACAATTTATTTCCGGTCTGTGATCGTTACCCTATGCTATAGTCATTGAGATCGCCTTTCGTGGAAGACACTACTGCAATAGCCAATTTTTTAGTTGGCTGCGTGGCAGTGTACCAAGCGTTCGGCTTCTCGTGGCAAGGCGCGGTGCCACTGAGTACGGGTTCGATCCCACTTCGGACCATATATTGTTCTTCGTTTTTTTCTATTGTTGTTTGTCTGTCAATTTTTCCGAGTGCTAACACATACTTCTTTGTTCTATTATTCCCTATTATCGCCTCGGAAGTTCCCCATATAATAATATTTATGTATTATTATTTGTACCCAGTATATAACCACTGGGAACTACTATTCGTGCTGTTTCGTCCAATAAATGTTTGTCTACAACACAAGTATTCAGCCCTACTGGGAGATACTTGCATTAATAGGAAGGTACAAATATACAATTTATTTCCGGTCTGTGATCGTTACCCTATGCTATAGTCATTGAGATCGCCTTTCGTGGAAGACACTACTGCAATAGCCATTTTTTTAGTTGGCTGCGTGGCAGTGTACCAAGCGTTCGGCTTCTCGTGGCAAGGCGCGGTGCCACTGAGTACGGGTTCGATCCCACTTCGGACCATATATTGTTCTTCGTTTTTTTCTATTGTTGTTTGTCTGTCAATTTTTCCGAGTGCTAACACATACTTCTTTGTTCTATTATTCCCTATTATCGCCTCGGAAGTTCCCCATATAATAATATTTATGTATTATTATTTGTACCCAGTATATAACCACTGGGAACTACTATTCGTGCTGTTTCGTCCAATAAATGTTTGTCTACAACACAAGTATTCAGCCCTACTGGGAGATACTTGCATTAATAGGAAGGTACAAATATACAATTTATTTCCGGTCTGTGATCGTTACCCTATGCTATAGTCATTGAGATCGCCTTTCGTGGAAGACACTACTGCAATAGCCAATTTTTTAGTTGGCTGCGTGGCAGTGTACCAAGCGTTCGGCTTCTCGTGGCAAGGCGCGGTGCCACTGAGTACGGGTTCGATCCCACTTCGGACCATATATTGTTCTTCGTTTTTTTCTATTGTTGTTTGTCTGTCAATTTTTCCGAGTGCTAACACATACTTCTTTGTTCTATTATTTGCTACTGTACTACTAGCATATAATCCTAAAAGTCTACACATTTACTTAATGAAATAAACATGACAAGCAAAACATAGAGATTATATATGAATTACAAACATACTAAAATTATGATCATAAACAATGTAATTACTTACAACCTACAAAAGATATCAAAGTTGAAGGAATTGACATTACGACAGTTCAAAGTTACAGCTACATTGGATATACTTTAACCAGTGATGGAAAATGTAAACATGTAGAAATGGCAAAACGTAATTTTAATGCTATGAAAATTATACTAACAGCAAAACAAATAACACCTGTGTTGAAACTAAAAATAGAAAAAAAAATTGTATATCTTCTCAACATTTTTCTATGGTGCAGAAACATGGACATTAAAGAAGAAAATGTAATATAAAATTGAAGTCTTTGATATGTCGACATTAAAAAACATAGGTAGGATTGGATGGAAAGAAAAGAAAACACACGATGACGTCTTAAAACAATTAACAGTTAAAATAGAACCACAGAATACAATTTCTAACAGGACAAATGCGATTTTTGAGACATGTTAAAAGACATACAAGCCTACTAAAAGTAATCTTGGAAGGGAAAATACAAGGTAAAAAAAAGGCAGAGACAGACCATGATTAACATGGACGAGTAACATTAACAGATGGACAAGTCAGCCTATGACACCCTGCACCATCAAAGCAAGAGACAGATCGGAATGTCGCTCCATAGTAGCCAAAATTTGATGCAGAGACGGCACTCAATGATAACAATTATATATATATAGACATCCCTGTGTTTTCTCGCACGGATCTATATACATAGAAACGTTTCCAATAGCGTTATGGTCCAGATAATGTATACCAATTAGCAACCAAACAGGACAGTTCCTATATATAAAATAAGGAGTCAGACAAGGCTATTTTCTGTCTCCGGATTTCTTTTCACTTTACAGCGAAAATATGAGATCTATGGTAGATAAAAAGTGAATTGAAGTCAACGGTCACATATACATTACTGGTGATATGAAGATGACACAGTCTTAATAAAAAGACAGAGAATGAACTACACGAAATGATGAACATAATAGTAAATGAAAGCAACAAGAAATATCTAAGTCTGAATAGGAAGAAAACAGAAGTAATGGTCATGTCGAAAAAAAAAAAACTTCACCATCTTGCAATATACAAATAAATAGAACACATCTGAAACAAGTGCAACGTTTCACATACTTGGTCACAATAATAACAGCAGTTGGAAGATGCACCACATAAATAAAAAGCAGAATACCTCAGGGCAAAATAGCATTTCAGAAAACGAAAAGAATCGTATGCAATAAATATATGTCTATAACAGTGAGAAAAAGAGTTCATCGGTGCTAAATAGAACCAATTTGTACCTATGAAAGCGAATCATGGACAGTAGACAAACAAATGAAAAGAGAATTAGAGGCCACAGAGATGGGATGTTTCAGAAGATTGTTAAAAGTTCCCTGGACAGCTAAAAAGACCGATGATGGCATTCTCAAAGAGGCCAAAAACAAAAAGGTGCTGCTAAAAACATCAGAAAGAAACAATCAACATTTTTTTTCAGGAACATCATGAGAAGAGGAAATATGGAAAGCTTGTTTCCTCCTCTTCTTTTTCCTCTTTTCTCTTTCACTGATACCTAAAAGGTGTCGTGATTTATATCATTTGTCGTTCTTGTGCTGCTCGAATTGTCTGAATTAGTGATTTTTCTTTGTTGTTACATGTCTCTGTCACTGCATCTATCCATCTTCTTCTGGGTCTTCCTCTTGGTCTTTTCCCATGCATTCTCGAGAAGAACGCCCTTGATGGTGATTGGTGAGGATTCATTCTGACCAGGTGGCCGAACCATTTAAGTTGTTGTTGTTCTATATATTCTTGGCAGGGTTTTGTTCCTACCATTTTTCTTATGGTTTCATTTGGTATTCTATCTCTTCTTGTGTTGTTTGTTACTTTTCTCAAGCAACGCATCTCACATGTATTGATCTTTCTTAAATGGGATTTAGAAAGTGTCCATGTTTGACTTTCATAGCACAAAGTTGGTATGAAGATGCTATTTATCATTTGTTGTTTAGCTGGCATAGAAATGTTTGGATGTCTTAACAATGGTGAAAGCTGGTATGTGACAGCATTTGCTTTTTGTATTCTCATGTCAATTTCTCTGTCTAGTTTTCCATCTTCTGTGAACATTGCGCCTAAATACTTGAATTCCTCAACTTGTTTTATTTCTTGCAGCTTAAAAAAAAAAAACTTTCTTAAAGCTTGTTTACAACTGGCAAAATAAATGGAAAGAGATACCGCGGACGACAAAGAGAGAAAATACTGGATAGCATGGTGTCATGGCATGGAAAACGGTCAATAACAGCATTGATACGATGGACTGTAGATACAAGATTGTGGAAGGACATGATCGCCTACGCCAAACAGCATGACACATGATGATGGTGAACCTATAACATATCCCCACATATTTAGTACTCAGGCACCTGTGTTTTGACTCTCCCAGTTAGCTGGCTAGTTATACCGGATATCTTGCTTAATTATTACTAAGCAAATCAATGTAGTTTTAAGTGTTTTTACTTACATATGTAAGCACCTGTATGTACTTACATATGAGTGGGTTGTTTGTTGTTTCTTTTGACGGCTTATAGAGCCAAAACTTCTTTCACATTAGTGTCGTCCATTAATTACTCAAAGGTTTAACCATATCATTTCTTTCAATTTTTCCTTTCTCCTGTATATGTAATGGTTGGTAGGAAACACTGCATTCTCTCCACTTGTGCAGTCCATTTGGTGCACTGCTACTGTATATTGCACATATCTATTCCAGCCACACTTTCAACTGTGATGAACATATATTGTTTTTCTTCTGATCAATCAAGTTTGCTTCTTTAGATGCACTATTACGTTTTTAAAACACCTGCATCTGATTTAATTTGATCGACAAGTTTACCCATATTACCATAGATTGAGGGCGAACATTATTTATATAAGACGTGTTATAGTGTATTAATTAAATATGTTGATTTCCATACAGTATATACGCGTAATTGTTTGACGCAAGTCATTTACATATTACGACTCACTAATGTGGATTGCTCCGTCAAGTCGGACGTAGTTTTATCTCTTTATGGAATTTGCACCGCGTTTCGTTCGTTGTAGGCAGCATTCAATAGAGTAATGAGGAATCTATGGGCGCAGCCATTGTTGTGTGTCCTACGCCATCATAATAGCTCGTCGTATATCCTAGTCCGGACATACGATAATCTTACGTTCTGCTGTTTGATTTACAACGGGAATAATCCGACGAGTGTTTATATTTTCGGAATTGGAGTCAAAAACGATGCACATCATCAAGCGCTATACATTGTTTAAAAATATGACGTTCATCAGTTTCAGGAGGACGTGAACTTCTGATCAATATGGTGGATAGGCGGCAGGAACCATTGAAGGCTATGTATGAAAGTGTTCCTTGTTGCAGTTTCCTCATATTCCAAGTCCGACTTGTTGCAGGAACTACTCAGTTAGGTGTTCTGTGCACACCGGGAGCTGTGTGATTCATCAAGTTTCATCATTTTTTCGATATTCTAAATGTTTACGATGAATGACGATATCGTATGACAGGGAACAGTTTGCTGTGTTCACTTTTTGTGCGGTTTCACCTGATGTATTTTGGCGTGTGCTGAAACTGCTATGAAGGGGACTAAAGCTACCTTTCTTTGTTTGGGTGATGAGTTAGTAATTCGGATGATTCCACTTGAACGGGCGGTTGAGCAATTATGGATTTTGAATCGTTTGCAGTGATACCGGGGCCTTCCATAACCAATAACCAAATAATAAAATATAATGCGTTTGTGTTTCATCATCATCTTAAGGTGTCGTCTCCGCGTCGAAGGTTTGCTACCGTCGAGCGCCATTCCGCTTTGTCTGTTGCTTTGATGATGCAATTTGTCATTGGCTGACGTGTCTATCCTTTTATGTTACTCGTCCATGTTAGTCTTGCTCTGCATCTGTCTCTTATACCTTGCATTTTCTCTTTCAAGATTACAATTTTTGAAGGCCACTGTGCCATATAACATGCCTTAAAAATCAAATCTCATTTCTCTTTTTTGAATTGTGTTTATAATTTATGTTCATTTTTAGTTGTTTTAAGACTTCATCATGTATTTTCTTTTAATTCCATCCATTTTTTTTTATTCCTCTAAAAACCAACATTACAGAGAATTAGAAGCACAAATTGCGGTTAAATAGAAGTGAACGTTATAGAGAAATAGAATCGAATGTTAACGTATCAACCGTTTAAACAACTTACAACGTGAATTGGGATTCGAACATAAAAATACAATTCTAAAATTATTTGTCAATTTTTATATTTCCAGGATACACCTGGGTGGGTGAACAAGTTAGTTAGAGAGGTAAGAGATGTGTTCGCTTTCTTTTGTAGAATTCGGTGGCAAATAAGTTTTTTCAAACAGTGAACACAGTGAATAGGTTGCCCTAACAAAACCAGTTTCTCTCTATACTATGGCCATCTTAAATAATTGTTATCATTGCTGGTAACAGTTAAGACAGACCATTAGAAATGATCATCAATGTAATAAAATACAAAATCTGCTGGCGTAGGTGATCATGTCTCTCCACAACGACAGATATGTATCATTTATGTTGTTGACCTTCTGCAAAGCCATTCTCTTAAGCTGTCTCGCATCTTTTCTTTTTGCTTCCCTCTATCTCTTCATCCCTCAATTTTCCCAGTTGTTACAATGTATTCCAGCTGTTCTCTTCTCATTACATGACCAAAAATGATGATTGTTTCTTCCTAATATTGGAAATTAACTCTCTTTTTGCTTTGGCCTCTTTCAGAACGTGTTCATTACTCTACTTAGCTGTCCATGGTGTTCTCAACATTCTCATGTAAAACCACATTCCTACAGATTCCAATGATTTTCTTGTCTGTTGTCCCATTGTCCATGATTCACATCTATATGCTAAGACTGGCACTACATAACATTTAAGAACTTTTTTTTCTTGTTTTTCTTGTCTATTGTCAAAAATGGATTGCATAGTATCATCCTCATTTTTTGGAAATCTTCTTTTACCAGATCTATTATGCATGTCACCTCTTGTGTACATCTTTCATCTGAGGTTAACAAAGTTCCCAAATATTTAAATTAATTTACCTGTTTTAATATTGTCCCACGTGTATCTATTTTCCACTGAGAAAGATAGTGTATTAATTCAAAATTTTGATTCCCATACCGTCTTTTTCTTTGTTGTTACCATTACTTCTGTATTTTATTGTTAGGTTGAGTCCTTTTCTTTTTTGCTTTCTTTCACTATAGTGTCTAACATTTCTTGTAACTCATTTTCACTCTTAGCGATTAAGACTGTATCATCAGCATACCTTAGATTATTTATATTATGATCTTCAATTGTTAATCCAGGCATGCCCCTGATGGATCTTAAAATAATCTCACAATAAATATTAAATAAATCTGGTGACAGCACAAAACGTTGCCTAACACCCTGTTTTATTTGTTGAAACATTCCCAATTGGTTTCCAGTTCTTATGGTCGCTGTTTGTTGCCAGTACATGTTCTTTATTTATTCTTAGATCTTTGCTGTCAACGTTTATGCTTTCTAAAATTGTTATTATCTCTGGGTACTTTACTTTGTCAAATAATCATCATCATCGTGTGCCTTCTCCGCAACGAAGGTTGGCTACCATGGATCGCAATTCCACTATGTTGATTGCTTTGATGGTGCAGGCTGACATAGATTGACATGTCCATCTTTTGATGTTACTTGTCCATGTTAGACTTGGTCTGCCTCTGCCTCTTTTACCTTGTATTTTTCCTTCCAATATTACTTTTAGTAGGCTGTTGTGTCTTTTAACATGCCCCGACAATTTCATTTGTCTTGTCTTAATTGTATTTAGTAGTTCTCTTTTTAATTTCACTTGTTTCAAAACTTCATCGTTTGTTATCTTTTGTTTCCATCCAATTCTACCTATTCTTCTGTAAATCCACATTTCAAATTTCATTTTTCATTTGCCAAATGCTGTTGTATAATCTATGAAACATAGGTATAGATCTGTTTTCACCTCTATTGCTCTTTCTACTAAAAATCGTATGATGTATATCGCATTGCTTATTCCTGTATCTGTAACAAAACCATGCTGTTCATCGCTAAATTCTGGACTGATTTTGTTTCGCACTTTTCGCATGATGATTCTTAGTAATATCTTAGTCATGTGACTCATAACGCTTATTGTGCGATGATCATCGCATTCAATCGCACAAGATTTCTTTGGTAGTGCAATGAATATTGATTTGAGCATGTCGTCTGGTAAATATCCGCTGTTGTAGATATCATTCAATATTTTTGTTATTATTATTTCTATTCCAAAATCACCCATGGCTTTAATCTCTTCTTTAGTTATATTATCTGGTCCAGGAACTATTCCTGCTTTCATATTGCGCAAGGCGTCTTCCACTTCTTTGAGTTTTTTTAGTTATGATCCTTCCCCTTTATCTTTTATATTTAATTTTTTCGTTCATCATTATAAAGATTGTTAATGTATTCTGTCCATCGCTCCTTTATACTTTCTTATTAGATATACCATGTGGAAATAATAAATATGCTGGAGAAATTAAAAATTGATGGCAAGGATCTGCGAATCATAAAAAACATGTACTGGCAACAAACAGCAGCTATACGAATTAACAACCAAACAGGACAATTCCAATATATAAAACAATGAGTCAGACAAGGCTGTGTTCTGTCACCTGACTTGTTTTCACTTTACAGCGAATATATTATGAGATCAATAGTAGACTCTTAATTCCAAGATGGCGGGTGTTTTTATATTCGGAGTGTAGACTGTGTGATTAATGTGATTAAATATAGTGTTTCCAGCGGGATATAATTTTCAGAAAGTTGTGTAAAGTGTTCTACCAAGGAGGAGGATAAGAACTGATAAGTACTTTTTTAAATGTAACCAACTAAAGTTTTATATTTAGACCGTAAAAGATCGCATGTGAGACCTTAGCGATCACACACGTGGGGGGAAACATCAGCCGGGCTAAACCCCCATCGTGTGTTTCTCTTAAACTAAGCCCTTAACTTACGACTGACTTAGCAGGTCGGTAAGGGATAATTGTATTTATGCTCAGAGAAATACATAGAATATGGAGATCAAAGTAGCAACGATAAACATATGCGGGATAAAAAATAAAGAAATCGAACTTATAGAAGAAATGACAAAAAGGAAATTAAAATACTAGGATTAGCGGACACCAGAGTAAAAGGACAACAGATAAAGAAAACACACATGAACTACACGAAAATATTCTCGGGAGTCGACAACACAGAAAGAGCAACACATGGAGTAGGTTTTATCATCGACCCAGAACACGCAAAGAACATTCTAGAAATAAAATACTATTCAGAAAGAATTATCTCAATTAAACTACTAGAAGACGACCGAAAAACAAATTACATTCAAATCTATGCACCATGCAACAACAATGTAAAAGACAGCGAAGAATTCTACGACACATTGAGTGAAATTATTAACAAGATTGACGAAAGCGACGACATGTTAGTGATGGGAGATTTTAATGGAAGGCTTGGGAAACGCAACAGTGAGAACAGTGACATCTTAGGACCCTTTGGCGATAAAACAGATGAAATAAACGAAAACGGAAGCAGACTGCTGGAACTATGCAATCAAAACAATTTATTTATCACCAACACATTCTTCAAACACAGAGAGTCGCAAGTATACACCTGGTACAAATGGAATGACACAACATGCAGAAGCCAGATAGATTTTATACTAACAAGAAAAAGAGAACAAGAAAAGAGTAACCGACAGTAGAGCAATCCAAATATTACAGACGACACGGATCACAAGATGGTTATGATCACACTAAGACAGCCAAAAATAAAGAGAAAACACGAAAACAAACAAAAGAAGCGAAAAGAACAGACAATAAAAATAAAACAATTAAACGATCAAGAAACAAGGAAAACCCTAGAACAAAAACTCAGAGAGGAATTCAAGAAACTCCCTAACGAAGTAGGCACAGTAGAAGAAGAGTGGAAACAATTTAAGGAAACAGTAACTAACATCTCTAAAACAGTTTGTGGAACGAAGCTAAGAACAAGAGAAGGGAAAAAGAGCACCCCGTGGTGGAACGAAACAATCAGAGAAGCAATTAAAGAAAAGAAGAAACTGTTTAAAAATTGGAGGGAGAACAAGAACCAAGAAAAATATGAAAGATATGCCTTAGTTCGAAAAAGAGTTAAAATGCTGATCAAGAAGCTAAGCAAAGGAATTGGACAGAATTCGGACAAAACATGAGCAGGGACTTCAAGACAGCCACAAGAGATTTCTACAAAGCAGTAAAAGCCACAAGAGCGAGAAAAGAAAACCATGATCCTACTGAGCTGATAAATGACAAAGACGAACAAACCAATATCAAACAACCAATGTATGCAACAGAGATGGAAAGAATATTTTGAAGACTTGTTAAACATACCAACTACCAACAAGACAACAAAAACCACACTAGAACTCACAAATACTGAACCCAACATCATGAAAGAGGAAATAGAAGAAGTAATCAAATATGCACCAAGAAACAAAGCACCAGGGATAGATAACATTCCAATAGAAATAATAGCAGCAGCGGGAGAAACAGGAATGCAATGGCTGCACAGAATATTTAATGCAGCATGGCACCAACAACAAGCCCCAGAAGACTGGCAACAGGCAATCATCATACCGATATGGAAAAAGAAAGGTAGCAAAAGAGACTGCAATCAATATAGAGGTATATCTCTGCTCAGCCATGTAGGAAAGCTATACGCCAAAATCTTGGAAAAAAGACTGAGACCAATAATAGAACTACAGTTAAGCGATTCTCAAATGGGGTTCCGAAAAAAACAGAGGATGTACCGACGCACTATTCACACTAAAACAGCTTGCAGAAAAAACGACAGAACACAACCAAAACTTATACATAGCCTTCATTGACCAGGAAAAAGCATTCGACAGAGTAAACAGAGAACAACTGTGGGAGATACTAACAACATACGGAGTAAGCCAACATATAACCAACTTATTAAAAGTCTCTACGCCAACAGCAGCTGCAGGGTCAGAACAGCAACAGGCTACACAGACCACTTCGAAGTTAGATCAGGTGTAAGACAGGGGTGCGTACTATCCCCCCTACTGTTTATTACATACATGGACCATATATGCAAGCTAGCCAACCCATCAGAGACAGAGGAGATCAACGAGCTTCTATTTGCAGACGACCAGGCACTAATACATGAAACAATAGAAGACCTACAAGAACACTTAAACAAACTCAACATCTTAGGAACAAAATACAACATGAAAATCAACATCAACAAAACAGAAGTCATGAATGTCGCCAAAAATAAACAGAACATCAACATAACTATAGAAGGCAGACAACTAAAACAAGTAGAGGAATTCAAATACCTAGGAAGTCTAATGACAAACGACAATTCCCAAAAAGCAGAGATAGAATCAAGATGCAACAAAGCTTGCAAATCATCGGACAGTTATCACCACTATTGTCCAACAAGGAAATAACTCTGGAGGCAAAACGTGCACTATACAATACAATCTTCATTCCAACGTTGTGCTACCAATGCCAGACCTGGACTCTAGATGCAAGAACAATAAGAAAAATAACCTCTACAGAGATGAAATGTGTTAGACGAATGACAGGAAACAGTCTGAGAGATAAGATCAGAAATGTAGAACTGAGAAAAAAAGCTAGGAATAGCCCCAGCCATAGAATATATAAGGAAACAACAGATAAAATGGTTCGGCCACGTGACAAGGCAGAAAGAACAAAACACAACACAACGAGCCTTCAACAAACGTTGTGAGAACAACAGACCCAAGGGTCGACACGAAAAAGATGGATCGATGGAATATTAGAAGCACTAGGAAACATAACAGCAGCAGAGGCGAACATAAGAGCAAAAGACCGCAAATTATATCTCCCCTCGACGCTGAAAGGCAGATGAGGAAGGAAAGAAGAAGAAGAAGAAGATAGTTGACAAAAAAGGAATTGAACTCAACGGTCACAACATAAATAGTTTGCGATATGCGGATGACACAGTCTTAATAGCAGAGACAGAGAACGAACTACAAGAAATGATAGACATAATAGTGGAAGAAAGCAGCAAGAAAGGTCTCAGTCTGAATAGTAAGAAAAAAGAAGTAATGGTTATATCGAAGAAACAATCATCACCATCATGCAGCATAAAAATAGACGAGACAAACCTGAAACAAGTACAACGTTTCAAATACTTGGGCTCAATAATTACACCAAATGGGAGATGAACCACAGGAATAAAAAGCAGAATAGCTCAGGCCAAAATAGCATTTCAGAAAATGACAAATATCTTATGCAACAAATCTATGTCAATAAAAATGAGAAAGAGAGTTCATCGGTGCTATATAGAACCAATTCGGACCTATGGAAGCGAATCATTGACAGTAGACAAACACATGACAAGACGATTGGAGGCTACAGAGATGGGATTTCTCAGAAGAATGTTGAAAGTTCCCTGGACAGATAAAAAGACCAATGAGGAAGTTCTCAAAGAGGCCACACAAAAAGGGAGCTCTTAAAATATCAGAAAGAAGCAATCAACAGTTTTCGGGCACATCATGAGAAGAGGAAAGTTGGAATACTTGGTTACAACTGGCAAAATAAAAGGAAAGAGAGATCGCGGAAGACAAAGAGAGAAAATACTGGATAGCTTGGTGTCATGGCATGTAAAACAGTCAACAACAGAACTGATACGATGCACTGTAGATAGAAGATTGTGGAGGGACATGATCGCCTACGCCAATCGGCATGGTACATGATGATGATGATGATGATGATGATTATAGCTCGTTTCAAATCATGTGCCCAACTTCAAAACGCTATTACTCTCTAACCGTCTGTTAAATACTTTTGAAATTTTCCAAATGTTATTAGAATGCAAAAGACCCTTTAAATGTATATTTAACAAATATCTTGCAGCTGCAGTTTTTCTTAAAGCGGCGATATTTCTTTGATGTTTGTCAAAATTGTAAATCGTGAAGCCCTAAAGAATAGAAATTACCGTAGTTGCTGGTCTACGATTAATTTTCACTAGGTAAAGGCGTGGCCGTAATGGGGAAATAACTGGATAAAACAAAACACAGGAGAATTATTGTCTTCTCAGTTCGAGGACGGACGATAGTAATATCAAGGTATACCTGTATGTCCAATTTTCATAGTTGTGTGGTCCTGAAAAGGACCGTTTGTTGAAATAATTTAAGGTAATATAGGGGCCAACATTGTGGGGGCTATATACTTTCATTCTGAATCAGACGAGTCTAAAAGATTAATAACTGTTTGGGTTGAACATTCCACAAACCATCATTTTTCCAATTTTCCTCTTCCTGTTTTAAGACGTGGTCTTCACATTTAGCCCAATAATCTTTGTCTATATTAATAAAGCGAGATTAGCAAGAGTCTTTACATCGCATATTTTGAATGTTGTATTTTCATCTGCCACTTGTCCTTTTAATTTTGCCCAGATTAGTTCTATTGGATTTAAATGAGCATGGTAAGGTGGCAGCCTCAAACTTATATGACCGTGCTCTTGGATAATGTTATCTATTTGAAAAATCTTTGTCCTCTGTTTTTGCTTTACTAGAGATAGTAATTCAGGTTTTAAGTACATGTTATTAAATTGTATGTGCTCCTTTGTGAGCCATATCTTAATAGCATCTTTTGTACTGGATGACGTCGGGACTTTATCTTCAAGTGCAACAATGTTGTGGTACGCTGCATTGTCCATTATTAGGCAGATGGTCGATCTAGTGCTGGGAGAACATAATTTTCAATCCAATGTCTAAATATGTGACCATTCATCTCAGAGTGATATTCCCGATTGTCTATGGATTTTGAAAGAAAAATGAGCTCTGCATTCTGTATTAGTCCATGTTGTCGATTACCTGCATGAGCAATTATCAAGCGCTGTCCTTTGCTGCTAGGTATTAATCTCTTAATCTTTCCATCTGATGACTGCCATTCCCTTTGGTTAGTGTGGTGAGCATTGATCCATGTTTCATCCAAGTACACAATATTATAACCTTGCTTTCGCACCTCTTTTACTTCACGTAAGTACTTGCTTCTCATGACTACTATATGTGGCTTCTCACAGATGATGTTTCGTCCATTGGAATACTTTCTGAATGTAAAGCCTGCAGCTCTCACATTCCTCCATAATGTAGACTTTGATATTTCAATACTGTTGTTCTTTATCAGCGAAACTTTTAATTTTCTTATTGTAACAGTTTCATTCATACCAAACATTTTGCGAATTTCACTTCTAATAAGTTCACTGTCGAAATTATCCAACATTTTTGCTCTTCCTTGTGATTTTGTATATTTGGAACATTGACGGTCACGTGCTTGAATCCAGCGATTAAATGACCGTTTAGATAAATCCAAAATGTGTCTTGTCCTATTCTCAGGGTTTTCTAAAGAATGAAATAATCTTCCTCGTTTAGCCTCTTTGCAAAAATAGTCATACATTTTTATTGCGATGTTTTGTAAACTGCAGAATTTCATTTTAAGACTCATGATAAATGTTATTGTTCCACGTTACGCCGCTGAATTAACGGAAATGGAACACACAATGTCTCGTGTTTACTACAAGTGTCTATTTGTGTCAGAAAGCCCACGTGGAAAACGTGCAAAATCGTAGATTTGAGCGTGTATAGATTTGTAATCGCTATTGTTAACTAAATACTGTAAAACACTAAGTTTTGACTACATCAATGGGTCGTTATAAATTTATATAAATGAAATAAGCAATAATAATAACCAAATGTTTGTTTTTAATGAAATTAATTCCCTGTTGGGTTCTAATCATTATAACTATACATGCAAATTTTGAAAAAAAAATTACAAAAAGCGGTTTAAAAGATATTGATTTTTAAAGTTGGGCACGACTTATGAAACAAGCTATAGATATACAGTTCTCCTTCCTTCGATCTTAAACATCCAGTTTTTATTGCGTTTTTCTCACCCGTTACTTCTTCAATTAGTTTGTATATAGCTATGGCATCTCCTTTTTGTTGTATTTCAATCTCTTTGCATCGCTGTTTTAGCCATGCTTCTTTTGCTTGATTGCATTTTATTACAATTTCTTTATTTAATCTCTTATATTTCTATATTATTATTAGAAATGATACGTAATTCTAATACACATAATTACGGACATTAGGAATAACCTAATGAGCCAATGATTTTAAATAAACACTCCATAAGCCCATGGTTGGATGTAAATCTACTTAAGAAATATGTTTTTCAAAATTGACATCAAATGCTATATTTCAGTTTGAATCTTCATTAATAGATGTAAGTAACATAATCTATAAATAATGTAGATATGATAATACAGAAATATCACATTAATCTTATAATTATATGCAAGAATTTCTTCTGAGAGCACATCTCTCAGTGCAGTAATTGTATTATGTTTTTTTTACGGATATATATAGATTTTTAATCAATGGCGTTTTACGGATTTCAGACATCGTACAAATCGGCAGTATGCCGATCCTCTTAGAATACACGTGACTTGAGAATGATATGAACAAGACATTCACCCATAAGTATTTTATGAAGTGAAAGACAGATGGATATTGTATACAGTTGCATTTGCCCTGTTTTTTCGTGCTGTTCAGGACTTGTTATCCACATAGTATATTTCACTGATATTATTTTAATTAAGGGAGCTAACAACATAGTTGTCGTTATGTAGCTAGTGGACACGAATGACAATTTGACACATCACAGTTTTATTTGGGAATTTACAATGAGTGATTATCATTTTCATTGATCTGTTCTGGCTACAACTCTGCAATATATGTATAGACATTTGCGTAATGCGAGTAAATACAAATAAACACTGTTGTTACTCTCATTTCCATTATTAACACATTCACTGTGTGTGACATTTGCGGTATTAAATAGCAAGAAAGACCTACTCTAAAGGTAAAGTAGGAGACTTCAACTGACGTCTTAGCACGCTAGTTTCCACCCATATGTGCTCGGCCGTCTATCCAGATATGTTCTGAAATTTCTGGATAGTGTCGCTTGAAGCATAGAAACTCTCGATGCGAGGCGACATTACACACCTGCCCAGAGTAATACCCTGGTTCCCATTTCTGTCAACGGCTGGGTCGACCGTGATGGTATTTTTTTTTCAGCCACGTGTACAATTCACACTGCTCCCAGTGGGGATCTAACATGGGTTGTCCGGACGTCGGTAGTCCAGTCGGGAGATTTTACCAACTAGGCAAGTCAGGCCCCAGACCTAGTCAAAGATTAAACAGACTTTGTCAAAAAGTACAAAACACTCGTCCTCAAGTCAATAACAAGAAGATAAAAAAGATTGACAAACGTAATCAACAGTTTTTTTGTTATTGAGTTTTCTTATAATTGACAATGATTCGCTCGCACTGAGTGCATACATACTTCTTATTCTTCCTTCCTTCCTCATTTGTCTTTCAGCGTCAGGGTGAGATATAATTCCCGGTCTTTTGCTCTTCTGTTCGCTTCTGCTGCTGTTATGTTTCCTAGTGCTTGTAATGTTTAATCGATCCATCTTTTTCGTGGTCGACCCTTGAGTCTGGTATTCTCACAACGTTTGTTGAGGGCTCGTAATGTTGTGTTTTGATTATTCTGCCTTGTCTCGTGGCCAAACCACTGTATCTGTTGTTTCTTAATATATTCTATGGTTGGGGCCATTCCTAGCTTTTTTTCTCAGTAACGGACATACATAATTAGTACATAAAATATGTGTTTCTCAAAATGTAGCAAATACATAATTAGTACATCAAATCTGTGTTTCTCAAAATGTAGCAAATACATAATTAGTACATCAAATCTGTGTTTCTCAAAATGTAGCATATACATAATTAGTACATCAAAGACAAAGATGAAGACCAATGAATTCTTGGAGAAGGCAGATAAAAGCAGAGATGAAGATGATGGGGAAGACATGGCATGATCTTAAAAGAATGGCAAAAAACAACACGACATGGAAAGTGTTTGTTGAAGACCTATGCTCCACTGGGAGCTAAAAAGGTAGAAGACATCAAAACTGTGTTTCTCACAGTGTAGCATATTCATAATTAGTACATCAAATCTGTGTTTCTCACAGTGTAGCACATACATAATTAGTACATCAAATCTGTGCTTCTCACAGTGTAGCACATACATAATTAGTACATCAAAACTGTGTTTCTCACAGTGTAGCATATTCATAATTAGTACATCAAATCTGTGTTTCTCACAGTGTAGCACATACATAATTAGTACATCAAATCTGTGTTTCTCACAGTGTAACACATACATAATTAGTACATCAAATCTGTGTTTCTCACAGTGTAACACATACATAATTAGTACATCAAATCTGTGTTTCTCACAGTGTAACACATACATAATTGGTACATCAAATCGGTGTTTCTCAAAATGTAGCAAATACATAATTAGTACATCAAATCTGTGTTTCTCAAAATGTAGCATATACATAATTAGTACATCAAAGACAAAGATGAAGACCAATGAATTCTTGGAGAAGGCAGATAAAAGCAGAGATGAAGATGATGGGAAGACATGGCATGATCTTAAAAGAATGGCAAAAAACAACACGACATGGAAAGTGTTTGTTGAAGACCTATGCTCCACTGGGAGCTAAAAAGGTAGAAGACATCAAAACTGTGTTTCTCACAGTGTAGCATATTCATAATTAGTACATCAAATCTGTGTTTCTCACAGTGTAGCACATACATAATTAGTACATCAAATCTGTGTTTCTCACAGTGTAGCACATACATAATTAGTACATCAAAACTGTGTTTCTCACAGTGTAGCATATTCATAATTAGTACATCAAATCTGTGTTTCTCACAGTGTAGCACATACATAATTAGTACATCAAATCTGTGTTTCTCACAGTGTAACACATACATAATTAGTACATCAAATCTGTGTTTCTCACAGTGTAACACATACATAATTAGTACATCAATCTGTGTTTCTCACAGTGTAACACATACATAATTGGTACATCAAATCTGTGTTTCTCACAGTGTAGCACATACATAATTAGTACATCAAATCTGTGTTTCTCACAGTGTAACACATACATAATTAGTACATCAAATCTGTGTTTCTCACAGTGTAGCACATACATAATTAGTACATCAAATCTGTGTTTCTCACAGTGTAACACATACATAATTAGTACATCAAATCTGTGTTTCTCACAGTGTAGCACATACATAATTAGTACATCAAATCTGTGTTTCTCACAGTGTAACACATACATAATTAGTACATCAAATCTGTGTTTCTCACAGTGTAGCACATACATAATTAGTACATAAAATCTGTGTTTCTCACAGTGTAGCACATACATAATTAGTACATCAAATCTGTGTTTCTCACAGTGTAACACATACATAATTAGTACATCAAATCTGTGTTTCTCACAGTGTAACACATACATAATTAGTACATCAAATCTGTGTTTCTCACAGTGTAGCACATACATAATTAGTACATCAAATCTGTGTTTCTCACAGTGTAGCACATACATAATTAGTACATCAAATCTGTGTTTCTCACAGTGTAACACATACACAGACATCTATTACCTACTATTTTTAAACATCGCTCAAGATGTTTACACATTTCGAACTCTACAGATAACAACAACATAAACGAGATAGACTACATACGGGTCCTGAAATGTTAGGTAACATGGGTGACGTCATCTAAGACACTACCGGGCACAGTCTGCTACGCAGATCATGAACTACTAATGACACATTTCAAAATAAGGCTAATAAAACTGGTTACAAGTGCTTGTCCAATACAAATTGACACACATGCTATGCCATCAGAATGCAATATGGATTTAAAAAAAAGAGATGGATTTTACTTTGTTGGTGACATCACAGTTAGACATCAAACGAGCTAGCCACACAAGCAAGATATATTTTTTTTTCGAGCTAAAACATTATCCTCAGAAAAAATATATAAGTATCAGAACTATAGTCCAAAATATATGTCATAGAAGAAAAAGGAACACGTATAAAATATTAGCTCAGAACACAGAACACATACAAGCAGATCCAAAACAAATATTAGGAAAGACGAAAACAATTTCTTAAATTGCCTGCTACAAAATAGAAGAACGTTTAAAACAAATCAAGCAATGCTATACCATCAGTTCAAGTAATTAGTGAGGACAGTGGTAATGCTATAAGAGAACAAAACGATATATTGTAAATATGGAGCGAATAGTGTAGATCATTGCATGTCGATTGTTGAAAACTCTTGGATACAATTAGAAAGTAATTAAATAAAATAAATAGCTTATATTGGTTGAGGTAAAGGTAAAAAAAACAACATCTGATGAGAGGAAAGTTACCTGGAAGTCATGATATTCAAACTGAAGATTCATATCAGCTGGAGGGTAGGACAGCGTTCGTATGTACTATGCACTGTTTGTCAAGATATGGAAAAGTGTAGACTGACAGAAAGTCTGAACAAGATCAGTCCACATCCCTGGTCAAAAAACAATATATGCAAATGTGTATCGACTGCCGACACTAAATCCATTACAGTAGAATTATCTTAACGATATGTATAGAACGGCTGGTAGTTCACGCAGTTTTCAGACATAGGAGAGGTACCCGGGACCACATGAACAGCATCCTTGAGAAGTGAAGGAAAAGTAAAGTGCATATGCTACACTGATAGCAGAAAGATCTTTGACTAGGTACAATAACAACAATTATGGGGGATCATGAATGACGTAGGCTTCCAAGCTATCTAATCCACCACCTATCCAATTGCTATATCACGAACATCAAGTTGCAATCACAATAGAGAATGATACATTAAATTGGTTCAAAGTACACAACGGAGCGAGCCAGGGGTGTTTCATTTCTCTATACATACTTTTAAAATCTATATTGAGAACATGAAAAGAAATTGTAGAAAAAAATAGCATTTTTTAAAAGTTATAACTTAACAATCAATGAAAAAATAATACACGAACTCAGATACGCCGAGGACACAGTCATATTATAATATACATTTGTATCCTTTAAAAATATAGAGCAAATGATCCATCTCAATGAACTGAAACTAATATAATGTACACCGACAAAGTAAAATACCAAGCAAAAATAGTTAACAACAAAGAACTAGAAATTATAATAAAACACGAATATATGGACCTGTATTAAGTAACAATTGAGACTGATAGAATATGGTAAAAGAAGACTGGCAGTAACAACACACACAAAAATGTCATTAAAAACACATAGAACAATACCAACATGGCAGTACAATTAAAACTACGGAGGGCATGTTTACCAAAAGCAATATATCGTTATTAGCAATGAACAATCTCGCAAATAGCAAGGGATAAAATTGGTTCATTTTAAACAAAATGCTACAGCAAATTCATTAGAATACCTTGGTCGATTAAAAAGAACAATGAAGAAACATTAATCGACCAGAAAACATCGAAATTAAATGAATTATAAATAACATCTTACAGAAAAATAAAATTATATGTGAACGTAAAAGGACACTTTAGGCTAGAAAAAAAAATGTAAGAGAGGCATGAATTCAGGAAGATAGGACATGGAGCAGACCAAGAAGACTGTTGTTGCAGGACATCAATGCGACATTGAACGCAACATATATAAATGGGACAATATTTGTAAATTATTTCTGATAGATTGTAATGATTCCAGCGTTCTGTAAAGAACAAATGATGATAACACTAAAACTAAAATTGAGAAGGATCATATACCAATTTAAAAACATCATATTTTGAAGGGACTATAACAATCATATGTTACATTAGTATTAGAAGGTAATACTTGGGCTTGCCAAATCAGAATGAACTATAACGTTGCAACTCTCTGAGCAAGCAAAGAAATAATAGGGTCCATTGTAATATGAGAAAAATAATTGTTTACATTTGTGTAAAATTGTAACTTCAATTCAAATTCCTCTTAGATCTTGAGTTCATACACGCCATACCCCGCAGTAAGTTAAAATACTTCAAAGTCTGCACCACTGGGAATAAGGCAGATTTAAAACATTCATATGATTTGCAAAGTGTTATGTGTTTGTTTTTTTGTTATGTTGATGTTTTATGCGTACATCATGATGAATTGAAGTGTGCACCTGTATGAAGTAGCATAGCATTTGAAATGTTGTAAAGCAAGTCGATACATATATATCGTTACATTCTTGCGTAAAAGCAAATTAAATGTCAAATGGCTACAATTTTCAGTTTTGTTTTCACGTCTACTCCTTTGTCTGCTCGATACAGGTTGTTAAGCAGATGTAACATTTTACTATTCTTAGTTCTAGCCCTAGTGTTATTTGTTTTGATATTAGTTTACTTTTCACTGCATTTATGTTGAACTTTGCCATTCCTATATTGTTGTTTATTCCAGTTTTACATTTTCCATCATTTTTTTTTCTTTTTTTTTTTCGTTCGCCAGATATTACTTCTAACGAAGTCCCTCGAGACTAGGAACTGAATTCTGCGTATTAATCCATTTTTCATTGTCAGCATGTGCACAGGGGTAACTCGCCGCACAGGCAAATAACTCCGACTTCGGAGGTACTCATATTTTTTGCCGTCGATGAATAGTTGACGTTTTGAGTCCAGGGGTGATTGCCGCAGGAAGAAATTATAAATAAAAATCCAAATCGATCATTTGTTATAGTATGTTTTCTGGGCAAGTAAGGTACTGGCAGTTGCAGCTCTGAACTGCTCCCAAGGTGTTTTCCCTCAAATTGTTGCAACTGCATGCATATTTTTAGTATTAACTTAGTTTATGATTGTAGTTTTCGAGTTGTTGCAATTCATGTGTAGTACATATGTTTTGCTTGTCATGTTTATTTCATTAAGTAATTGTTGTCTATCTTCAGGCTTTTCTGCTAGCATTACAGTATAGTTCATTATAGAGGATAGTCAACAGCCATCCAACATAATTAAAAGTATCTACATCAACGGCAGCTGAACAGTCAGAACAGCAGCAGGCTACACAGACTTCTTCGAAGTTAGATCAGGTGTAAGACATGGGTGTGTACTATCCCCCCCCCCTTACTGTTTGTTACTTACATCGAATAGATATGAAAGTTAGCGAACCTATCAGTGACCATCAGATCAACATCAACAAAGCAGAAGTCATGAATATCACAAAAGAGAAACAGAACATCAACTTAACCATAGACGGCAGATTCAACTTAACTATAGAGGGCAGATTCAAGTTACCTATAGGCGGCAGATTCAACATAACTATAGGCGGCAGATTCAACATAACTATAGGCGGCAGATTCAACATAACTATAGACGGCAGATTCAACATAACTATAGACGGCAGATTCAACATAACTATAGACGGCAGATTCAACGTAACTGTAGACGGCAAATTTACTTAATTATGGACTTTAGATTCAACTTAACTATAGACGGCAAATTCAACTTAACTATAGACGGCAAATTCAACTTAACTATAGACGGCAAATTCAACTTAACTATAGACGGCAAATTCAACTTAACTATAGAAGGCAGATTCAAATTAACTATAGACGGCAAATTCAACTTAACTATAGACGGCAAATTCAACTTAACTATAGAGGGCAAATTCAAATTAATTATAGAGGGCAGATTCAACTTAACTATAGAGGGCAAATTCAAATTAATTATAGAGGGCAGATTCAACTTAACTATAGAGGGCAAATTCAAATTAATTATAGAGGGCAAATTCAACTTAACTATAGAGGGCAAATTCAAATTAATTATAGAGGGCAGATTCAACTTAACTATAGACGGCAGACAACTAAAACAAGTAGATGAATTTAAATATCTAGGAAGTCTAATGACGAACGACAAATCATAAAAAGCAGAAGAGACTCAAAATATAACAAAGCTTGTCACATTATTAGACAGCTATCACCATTATGGATAAACAAGGAAACAACAATAGAGACAACATGGGCACTTTACAATACAATCTTCATCCTAAAATTGTGCCAGACATGCCAGTCTAAGACCCTATCTGCAAGAGCAATAATACAAATAATAACTTCTGAAATGAAATGTTTTAGACGAAGGAAAGTAAATAGCTATAGACATATCTTCAGAAATGAAGAACTGAGAAAAAAGTAGAAATAACAACCTTTATAATATATATATATATATATAAAGAAACAACAGATACAATGGTTTGGACACGTGACAAAGCAGGGTGATAAAAACACAACACAACGAGCCCTCAATAAATCTTGCGAGAATACCAGGCCCAAGGGTCGACCTCAAAAAAGATGGATCGATGGGATATTAGAAGCACTTGGAAACATAATAGCAAAAAATTCTGCATATAAGAGTAGCAAAGGACCACACATTATATCTCCCCTCGATGCTGAAAGGCAGATGATGAAGAAATATAGAAGCAAAAGAAAAAGATTTAGACATGGCATGTTTTTGACTCTTTGTGATTAGGCTGTTCACTCTGTTCTTCAATCTCATCACAATAATTATTGAACATGTTGACTATTTGTGGGGAAATGACATGTAGTAAATGTCATATCTATATAACCACATCTATTGAATATGTTAACAGAGAAAGCGATCTGCAATTTTGCATAAATCCAACAATAGAAAAAAAAATGTGGCTATTTTTCTTGAATTGTATTTCATTGCCCTAGACTATATCTTCAGTTTCATTACAATAATTGTTGAACTTGCTGGCAATTTGTGGGAAAATGACACGTATGAAATGTCATATCTAAATTCACATCTATTGAATATGTCAACAGAGAAAGCGAACCGCAAAATTTGCATAAATCCATCAATAGAAAATGTCATGGCTATTGTTCTTGATTTGTATTTTATTGCTTGAGACTACTCTGTAGAGAACAAAAACATTCATAAATTACAATCACTTATCTCTTTTGATCAGTGGAACACGTACACAAAGGAAGTAAGTAACATGATCAAGAAATTGCGTGAATGTGAATACAATTGATGAAAGATGTGATTGTACTAAAGTTGTCACGAATTTATTGTTAATGAAACAACAAATAATGTTATAGATGTTTAATGTTAATTCATTGATGTCAGTATCAGGTAAATGTTTGTGGTGATGAAACAAATAAACGCATTCAGGTCATTAAAAATATATTTCTTTCTCAACAGTTTTGTGTATAAGATTTTACATGAGAATCATGTTGACAGTCAAATCAGATCTCAGAACAACGAAGTCAGTAAGACATTGTTTTCGGTTCTATAGATGATTGTGCTACACACCAGGTCCAACAACAATTGGCCCTCCAAATATTTGGACATGATGGTCATGGTATTCCATCTTCATTTAGCAGCGCCAACACATCGCATCTGTTCACATATATTGTGGCATAAACAACCTAGTCATATGAGCAACAATATTTGAAAACCAAATCACCCACTATGTTACCCAGATAATCACATATATGAACCAGGTAGATGACGCCATTTGAAGCCAGGTTGTTGAGACTCATGATGCGAGACGTTGGTATGCAAGAGAAGCAAACTCAGCGAACACCACTAATAGCACACGAAGCGAACCCTAAGATCAGCTTTGACATATATCCCCATACTTTTAATATGCGATGCTTGATAAAAACATTCAATAGTAGACAAAAAAGAAATTGAAGTCAACGTCACAAATTAAATAATTTCCGATATACGGTTGATACAGACTTAATAGCAGAGACAAAGAATAAAATACAAGAAAAGATAAACATACTAGTAACAGAAAGCAACAAGAAAGGTCTCAGTCTAAATAATAAGAAAACAGAAGTAATGGTTATATCAAAGAAACAATCACATGAAAATAAAGAAGACGAACCTGAAACAAGTGCAACGTTTGAAATACTTGAGCACAATATTGGTTATTGGTTATTGGTTATGGAATCATGGTTATCGGTATCACTGCAAACGAATTAAAATCCATAATAACGAAACAATAATAACATCAGATAGGAGATGCACAACTGAAATACAAAGCAGAAAAGCTCAGACCAAAATAGCGTTTCAGAAAATGAAAACTATCTTATGCAACAAATCTTTGTCAATAAAAATGAGAAAGAGAGTTCATCGGTGTTATATAAAACCAATTCTTACCTATGGAAGCGAATCATGGATAGTAGACCAACAAATAAAAAGACGATTAGAGGCCACTGAGATGGCATTTCTCAGAAGAATGGTGAAAGTTCCATGGGCAGCAAAAAGACCAATGATGAAATTCTAAAAAAAGGTCATCACAAAAAGGGAGCTCCTTAAAAACATCAGAAAGAAGCAATCAACATTTTCGGGTACATCATGAGAAGAGGAAAATTGGAATACTCGGTTACAAGTGGCAAAATAAAATCAAGGAGAGATCGCGGACGACAAAGAGATAAAATACTAGATAGCTTGGTGTCATGGCATGAAAAACAGTCAACAACAGAACTGATACATTGCACTGTAGGTAGAAGATTGTGGAAGGACATGCTCGCTTACTCCAACCGGTATAGCACATGAAGAGGATGATAACAAAAACATAGATAAGAAACAATAATCTGGTTCTGAAATTAAGAAGACTTCGGGGCCTTTACCAAAAAAAATGCTAAATACTGTCGATCTGCACTGACTAAAACTGATAAAATTGAAACAACAATTGTAAAAACGATACTGGGAAATAAAAATAACACAACGAATATAATCCTAAATGTGTTTTTTTTTTTTCTGAAGAAACATGGAAATTGTTATGCGTATTACCCCCAAGTGCTAACTTACTTCCAGGATCAATTTTTGATATTAGTAATCAATGATGTGTTCATATTCAACAAAAACGATCTATCTATCTATCTATCTATCTATCTATCTATCTATCTATCTATCTATCTATCTATCTATCTATCTATCTATCTATCTATCTATCTATCTATCTATCTATCTATCTATCTATCTATCTATCTATCTATCTATCTATCTATCTATCTATCTATCTATCTATCTATCTATCTATCTATCTATCTATCTATCTATCTATCTATCTATCTATCTATCTATCTATCTATCTATCTATCTATCTATCTATCTATCTATCTATCTATCTATCTATCTATCTATCTATCTATCTATCTATCTATCTATCTATCTATCTATCTATCTATCTATCTATCTATCTATCTATCTATCTATCTATCTATCTATCTATCTATCTATCTATCTATCTATCTATCTACATATCTATCTACCTATCTATCTAGCTATCTATCTATCTATCTATCTATCTATCTATCTATCTATCTATCTATCTATCTATCTATCTATCTATCTATCTATATATCTATCTATCTATCTATATATATATTTATCTATCTATCTATCTATCTATCTATCTATCTATCTATCTATCTATCTATCTATCTATCTATCTATCTATCTATCTATCTATCTATCTATCTATCTATCTATCTATCTATCTATCTATCTATCTATCTATCTATCTATCTATCTATTTATCTATCTATCTATCTATCTATCTATCTATCTATCTATCTATCTATCTATCTATCTATCTATCTATCTATCTATCTATCTATCTATCTATCTATCTATCTATCTATCTATCTATCTATCTATCTATTTATCTATCTATTCTATGTATTTACCTATTGACTTGATTCGAGCCGTAGCTGGCCCATAGGACATAGACCCAGATAGTTTTTCTGTTATATAAATTTGTATTTTAGCAGTTTTCAATCCTTCTAAGGATATTTTATCAAATATCGCCATTTGTCTCTGTTCAGTGCTAGCAACTCTATCTCATTGAGGGAGCCAATTGCTGCTGCTATTACCTCTCTGATCAATGTTCTTCTCAGTGACTCTCTGGGTCGGCCTCTTTTCCTCTTACCTGTTGTTTCCCACAAAATTTCATTATATATAAATATCATCATCAACTACCGGCCTTCTGTCGTAGGTGATCATATCTCTTCACAACTTTCGATCTCTACAGTTATTTATCATTTCTTTTGTTGACCTTCACCAAGGGATTCTCCAAAGTTGTCTGGTATCTTTTCTATTTGCTTCCTCTATCTCTTCGTCCCTCAATTTTCTCAGTTGTTACAGTATATTCCAGTTTGTCTCTTCTCATTACATGACCAACAAATGATGATTGTGTCTTCCTAATATTGGAAATTAGCTTTATTTTTGCTTTGACCTCTTTATAAATGTTTTAATTATTCTTCTTAGCTGTCGATGGTATTCTGAACATTCTTCTGTAAAACCACATTTCTACAGACTCCAGTGATTTTCTTGTCTGTTGTCCTGTTGTATGAAGATACAAATTTAAAAAAAAATGTTTAAAATCGTTGCTATTAGAGCATGCATTTGGGAATATTATCCACATATTTCAATAACTACTAAGATAAAGATCATTGTGAGATGCAATGAAATCACCACCTAGAGTTAGGTTTTAGTGCTTTGATAACCATGTTTGTCTAAGACGTTTCGTCTCTGTTGTAGTCAAACGTGTTCTTGACCCTCACGCTCCTGACACGCTCTCATATGCTGTCTAGTAACACACTTCTCTATTCGACTCAAACTCAACTCTCTTCTTCGTGTGTAGACTATATGCTTTCTCTTTTTCAATCAAAGTATGCCTAATTGGTTATAAACACCAATTGTTAGTCAGGCCCTTGCTCATAATGTAATTATCCTTGTTCGTAGCACCCGTTGATGGTATCATAGCTCTTCCTTGAAATAACATACATTTTGTCTAGTCTGAGCATACTTTGCGTATGATTCACTTCTATATATCATGAATGACTCTATGTAACACTGGCTATATTACTACTTAAATTAAAACGACAATTTACCTAATCTTAGAACACCATATATAAATTTGAAGTCTTTGAAATGTGAATTTATAGAAGAATAGGTAGAATTGGATGGAAAGAAAATAAGCAAACGTTGAAGTTTTAAAACAACTAAAAATGAACAGAGAATTACTAAACACAATTAGATCAAGACAAATTAAATTGTGGGGGCATGTTAAAAGACAAAAGTGCTTAATAAAAGTAATATTGGAAGGAAAAATACAATGACAAAGAGTTAGAGGCAGACCAAGACTTACATGGTGGAGTAACTGCAAAAGATTGACAAGACAACCTATGACAATCCGCACCATTAACGCAAGAGACAGAGTGGAATGACACTCCATGGTAGTCAGCCTTCGATACGGAGACGGCATTCAATGATGATGATGAGTACACTATATAGCACCGTTATATAATGCCCTGATAGAACTGGAACGATAGGTACTGTCGGTTGTGCCGGGTGAAGTGCAGAATCTCAGTAGCAGTGATGAATAATTGTGATTATAGTGTTTCAAACATAAACGTGTCATGTATCGTCTTAGATCAATCATATGATGGGAGTAGCAATAAAAGTAAGTTATTGTGAACTTGACCTACGTATAAATATGGAATCAAAACATTTATATAACTTGCATTACATCACTTCTTTTTTAGTGTAAAAAAATATCAATTGATTGCTAAGTCTAGCAGCCCTGCAAACAAATAAATATTTATCTTCTCCCTCTTTCCTTCCTCATCTGCCTTTAAGCGTCGAGGGGAGATATATATTTTTCGGTCTTTTGCTCTTCTATTCGTCTGCTGCTGTTATGTTTCCTGGTGCTTCTAATATTCCATCGATCCATCTTTTTTGTGGTCAACCCTTGGGTCTGGTGTTCTCACAACGTTTGTTGAAGGCTCGTTGTGTTGTGTTTTAATCTTTATGCCTTGTCACGTGGTCAAACCATTTTATCTGTTGTTTCCTTATACTTGTATATCCTTTGACGGGGGGGCTATTCTTAGCTTTTATCTCAGTTCTTCATTTCTAATCTTATCTCTCAGACTGTTTCATGTAATTTGTCTAACACATTTCATCTCTGTAGAGGTTATTTTTCTTATTTTTTCCGCATCTAGGGTCCAGGTTAATACCAGGCAGCAGCTGGAGTATATTGTAACAACTGGGAAAATTGAGGGACGAAGAGATAGAGGTAAGCAGAGAGAAAAGATACCAGACAGCTTAAGAGAATAGTTGGCAGAAGGTTAACAACGGAAATAATAAAAATAATAATAAATAACTGTCGAGATCGAAAGTTGTGGAGAGAAATGATCACCTACGCCAGCAGGCCCGGAACTTGATGATGATGATAATGTTTGGTGGCAACATTAAAAGTATATTGCTGAACAAATAATTGACATTAAGACACCAACAAGCTCGTATATGTTAGGAACAACTGACATAAAGTAGCACCGAACCACGAACATAATATTGTTATTGCAGGAAGAAGCTTAGAAATAAAAAAAATACAATATAAAAAAACACGACAATCAAGTAAATGCAGACGCACATAAAATAACTATAGTGCTAGATATGTACATTTCTCTATTCGAGATGATCAACGACGATTTAAGATGTTTAACAAGATTGATAACTTCCATTACTTACAACACACTGAAATCAATTAAAGCCAACAAACCCAATGTGAAGTTGTCTGACCAATATACGGGAACAGAATTAATATTTAGCTGGTCACAGTAATAAATCAAATGCATAATGTCCCTATATAAACTATTGAATAGTTAACTGTAAAAGGTATCATTCGAAATAAAAAGAAGAGGACTGACATTATCGCATATAGAACGCCCAGGCCATTATTAAATCACAGACACATGAAAATACCCATTAACATAAAAAAATATAATAAAATTAAACATAATTTATACCGGTGTAGGTTATTTAGAACACTGGTATTGCCTTCATTTATTATAGTAAATTGATTAACGGTGACGATAATGTACATTTACATTATCCTATATATATATAATCTTTTGTTGAGGCTAGTGTTTCTGCACTAAAATTGCATGTTTTGTTTCAAATTACTGCAGATCGCGTATAATGCAATAGAAGTAAGTAATATCATGTATAAATAGCATTGATGTAAGTATAAGCTATATAATATATAAGGGTGTGCTCTATAAACATGATATTACTCTGATGTTTCACAACTTGTATCGGTGTTGGAGCCTAGTGGTAGTGGGCTTCTACGAACTTCATAAGAAAATGAGTTCACGCTTGTTTATGTGTGGATCTTGTTGTTTTGTTTAGAAGAGTACCCATCGTGTGTCATCAGCAAGTCTCTGTTTTTCTTTCCTCCCAATTCTGGCTACAGTTTTGAGATGTTCGTCCCACGTTTTATTCTAGTATTGATTCTTCCTCAATGATCCAACATATATCTTAAGTGATTTGTCAGTGACCATTTCTCAGTGGAGCTTCTGAAAACCCGTTCATTCTCTCCACTTGTCCCATCATTCATAGAGTAAGAAAAAAAAAGAAAGACAAGAAAGCTACAAGGTTTCGGCAAAAGCCTTCATGTGAATATAAGTGTATATTCTGTTTGTCTGATGAAATGTTTTACCGAAACGTTCTAGCTTAAGGAGAGAAGAAACATGTTGCTTGGGCATCTTGTCTCTTTCTTGGCTGCCTAAGTTGGCGCCCTGGGGAGGACACTCCAGCTTCGCCATTTTGGTGTCGACACAACACGAGAAGCAGCAGGTGCCGGTTATAAGTCGATCTGCCGATTTGGCGTAGGGCATGACGCCAGGAGATACTTCCGTCAGTGGGAATTATATGGCATCCACTGGATAGCCATCGCTCGCTCAAAGCCGGGCCCGTTCACTAAGGCGTTATCTCGCCACTGGATATTTTCCACATTGTGTGTATGGTGATTTGGGAAAACCCTAAACTGTTGCCACCTATACCTGCCACGCAATAGAAATTAACCATTGGAGAGAAGAAAAACTGATAGAGGTAGACCGATGGAAAGATGCGTGGAATATTGTTATTCATTTTATTGCATAGAAAACACTGTTACACCAAACGCCCTTGTCGCCATACAATGCTTTCAACTGGAAGAGTTAGACATTGAACCAACTGTAGAGAAACTTGGCAAGGCCATAGATAGTTATATATGTGTATCTATTACCAGTGCGCCGTCACAAGATGGAATCCCTCCTAACCTAAACAAATACTTCAAAACGTTTTCTTGAACATTTCCTGCTCGAAGTACTACAGTGCTGGAAAGACAAACAAATCCCACAAGATATGAGAGACTCCGTAATTGTTACTCTCTACAAAAATAAAGGAGATAAAAGCGACTGCAATAACTACAGAGGCATCTCTTACTCAACATCATCAGCAAGACCTACCGCCAGTTTCAATTAAGAAAGCTATAAAACTCCCGTAACTTGTATATCTTGAATCAGAACATGTTTAGATCGTCATCAACTACTACTGAAATCATTTTCTCTTTACGTTTGTTTCAAGTAAAAAATAGATATCAGGAAAATCCCCTCTTCATCGCTTTTATCGACCTTACCTTACTAGCCTTTGTCTGGTCATCAGGCACGTTCATCAAAATACTATCGAAACTATGATGTTCACGTACTCCGCTGACGCAAATGAAATCGTTTTATGAGGATATGAAGGGCACCGTTCAGTACAAAGGAAACATATCACAACCTCGGTAGGCTAGTGAGAAAAAAATCACTCGACTGGGCTACCGTCGTTCGGACAACCCGTGTTAGATACCCGTTGGGAGCAGTGTAAGTTTTACTCGTGGTCGGAGAAAAAAAAAAAAAAAAAAAAAAAACTCGTGGTCGACCCAGTCGCTGGCAGAAAAGGGTACCATGGTAATACTCTGAAAACGTGAGGAATGCCGCCTCGCATCGTGAGTATAGACGCTTGAAGTAACAATATCCAGAAGTCTCCGAACACTTCTGGATAAGGAGCCGAGCACATATGGATGGAAAATCGCGTGCTAGGACGCCAATTCAAGTCTAGTACTTTACCATTACTCTATATCACAACCGTTCAACATATGCAGTGGTGTTCACCCGGGATGCCTTCTTGTGCTGACCTTATTTTAAATCGTTTTCGGTGTTCTACGAGAACATGCATTTTCAAATGTGAACGAAGAAGTCTATCGTTATACTAGATCTAATGGTCGGTTGTTCAGTCTCACAAGATTAAAGGCAAGGTATAAAATCAGACATATCAGAATTAGAGTCCTGCTAATTGCACTCTGCACTTGTCACGCAAAGTCAAAACTGCAGAGCTTGCATCGTTTTTTTCGCACGCTTGTGGTGATTTTTTAGTAACATAAATGTGAAGAAATGGAGAAAAAACAAAAGAAAGATCCAAAATGTATGCACAATCAGTTAAATGAATTAAAAGGAAGAAAATAAGTCAAAGATTCAGGATGTATAACATCAAAGAAATGATATTTAATAATGGAACAGGAGAAGATAATGGAAAGATGGACAGACTATATCAGTCAACTCTATGATGATGAAAGACCAGAGCTAAACAATTAAAAAAGACACAGGGCCACCAATAATGCAGAGTGTAGTGACCCACTTCAAAAAATGAAAAGAGACAAAGCTCCAGGTCCCGACAATATAACAATCGAAGAGATAAATGCATTAGGAGAGCTGAGAGTACAAGTCATATCACAACTACTCAAAGGTATATATAACACTAGACACATACCCGATGATCTACTGAAATCTATCTGTGTAGCCATACCGAAGAAGTCAGGCGCTATTTATTGTGCAGATCATCGCACTATTAGTCTCATGAGCCATATGACGAAAACATTACTAAGAATAATCATGAGACGTGTAAGAAAGGAAATAAAATAGAAGTAAGTGAATAACAATGGTGATTTATGGAAGGAAATGACATCAATAATGCAATAAACATCTTAAAAACATTGATGGAAAGAGCCATAGAGGTAAAGAAATATCTATATATGTGTTTTGTAGAATGCACAAAAGCATTTGACAAAGTAAAGCATGTGGGAATAATTAATATGCTGGAGAAATTAAACATTGATAGCAAAGATCTAAAAAATATATGTATATATGCGTGTGTGTGTGTGTGTGTGCGTGTGTGTGTGTGTGCGTGTGTGTGTGTGTGTGTGTTGTTGTTGTGTGTATAATTTTCATATCTTAAGAAAGACAAAACTGTCAAGTGCAACCAGTAGTGTTACTATGCAGTCCCAACAAATGGGACCTATACATAAGGAAGCCATCGCCAAGAAAGCCCACATTTATTTGTTAGCATCGTCTGCTTCATGAGAAATGAATTTATTCCCATGCCAAAGTGAAAAAAAAAATTAATTGAATAAGGCATGTCTGAAATGATATAAGATGTTGCTTTACAATACTCAGTGTTAATCAATATTCACTGACATGCATCGCGGTAATGTATCAGCGCACGCAGAGGTATAACAAATAACAGAGATACGTTTATTTTAACTTTAGCTTTGAGTTCGGTAGTTTAATACCAGATAAATAGCTGAGTGGAGACATATATGTATGTACATTAAATAACAACGTTCAATATCTTCTCTGTCAGATTGTAAAAATGGCGTCAAATGTAAGCAATCTAATCTTGAACTTGGTTCTCCGTTTTTTATGTTCATAAAATTTGGAATTTCTGTGAAAAGGGGAGATACGACTTGCAATCTTTGGTTCTTCTGTCATGTCCATTAATGAGTTAATGATTATTCAATCCTTCTTGTTTGTTTCAAGTATGTATTTCTTATAATATACATATATTATAATCGTGAGTAATATTTATATTTCTTTCAATTCCTCACATGTTATGAAATGTATTACTTTGTTTTGTCAAGAGTCAATCTTTTTCACTCATTGTCTTGAGCCTAATGAGTAGGTCTGAGATTGTGTTGCGTAAACTGGAGAAAGCATAAACAAGAAAAAAAAGTCACTATTTTGTTTATGATTTATATTTTCAACGGAAAGATGCTACCATTCTATTTGCGTAGATTTCGTTTTCAATGACAGCTCAATGCTGAAGTTAATGGGAGCATATCGTGTCTTGTTTTTTTTTTTCCATTAAATGCGTTGGTCTGAATATAATATAGTACCCTACATGAATTGACTAGTTCAGATGACATATTTCATATCTACAAGTATGTATAAGCAACATTTGGTGTGATCGTCTTTCATTTTCATAAAGTGGAAACATATCTTCAGATCGCATTGACTTAAATAAAACAGTTATTTTAGTAAAACAAATTTGCTGTCATCCATCTAAACCAACATTTCAGAATGCACTGTAGTATCGAAATAACAGTCTTTTTATATAATCATTATTTTTCTTTTCGTTTAATAGTTGCAGGAATTATTGCAATGTTGTACAGACTAGTCTTTTTTATATATTCATGTTGATTACGTTTGCAATATAATAAGACATGTATGGTTGTAAAGTATGCAATATTGTTTTGTAAGGTTTAAAATGTAGAACAAAAACGGTGTCATCATTAAATACCGCGTCTGCTGACGTAGGTGATCATCTATCCCAACAACGTACAGTATCGACAGTTATTTGTCATTTATTGTGCTGAATTCTGCAATGCCATACTCTTAAGCTGTCTGGTTTTTTTTTCTGTTTGCTTCCCTCTATCTCTTCGTCCCTCGATTGTCCTAGTTGTTACAATATATTCTAGCTTTTCTTTTTTCTTATTACATTCCCACAAATGATGATTGGTTCTTCCTAATTGTGGATATTAGATCTCTTTTTGCTTTGTTTGGCCTCTTTGATAACGTTTTCATTACATTTCTTAGCTGTTCATGGTATTATCAACATTCTTCTGTAAAACCAAATTTCTTCATCTTCCAATGATTTTCTTTTCTGTTGACCTATTGTCCATGTATCTTCCTATTGTTCAACATCATTTGGAAAACAGAGAAGACGCCTCATAAATGGAAAAAAGGAATCATTGTTAAGATCCCAAAAAAGGGCAATCTTAGAGATTGTAACAACTGGAGAGGCGTGACACTTTTGTCAGTTGCCTCAAAGTTATTCTGTAAAATCATCCTAAATAGAATAAAGGATTCAATAGATACAGTAATGCGTGAAGAACAGGCTGGGTTTAGAAAAGGGAGAAGCTGTCTTGACCACATTTTCACTCTACGACTTATATTGGAGGAACACATTGAAAAGCAAAATCCTTTTGTACTTAACTTCATCGACTTCAAAAAAGCATTTGATAGTATTCATAGAGATTCTTTGTGGAAAATTCTGAAGCAATATGGTTTACCATAAAAAATCATAAATATTATCAAAGACATGTATGATGGTTACACATGTGCAGTTCGAACAGAGGAAGGACTGAGCGAATGTTTCCCAATAGAAACTGGGGTTAAACAAGGATGTATTTTATCGCCCTTGTTATTTGGAATTGTTATGGACTTCATAATGAAGAAATGCTGCACTGGTAATAAAGGCATCGAATGGATACAAGGAGACCATTTGGAGGACCTCGACTTTGCTGATGACATAGTTCTCATCAGCAGTCAGATAAAAACGATGCAGGAAAACACAAATGAACTATCATCAATAGCCAGCAAAATTGGGCTTGAGGTCAATCATGAAAAGACTAAAGTCATGAAAAGTTTAATTCCAACAAGTGACAAAATATACATGGAAAACAAACCAGTAGAAGAGATCGATCACTTTATCTATCTTGGAAGTCACATTGATCGAGAAGGGGATACGAGCAAAGAAATTAGAATCAGACTGGCTAAAGCAGCAATGTCTTTCAGAAGCCTTGAAAAAATGTGGAAATCAAAACTCATTAGCACAAACACAAAACTTAGGCTATTCAAATCAAATGTACTATCAACCCTTACGTATGCGTGTGAAAGCTGGAAAACAACAAGAGATATAGAAACAAAGTTGAACGCATTCGAAAATAAATGTCTAAGGAAAATACTTGGTATAGAATGGAACGAATTCAAAACAAACGAGGAAATTAGAGAAATCGCCAATCAACCACTAATATCTTCAGTAATAAAGAAAAGACGATGGTCATACGTTGGACATGTGATGAGAAGAGATAATAATCGAATAGCAAAGCAAGCCCTCATATGGGAAACAACAGGTAAAAGAAAAAGAGGAAGACCCAGGGAGACACAGAAGAACATTGATGAGAGAGGCAAGAGCAGCAGGAATCGGCTCCCTCAATGAGATAGAACTGCTTGCACAGAACAGAGACAGATGGCGAGATTTAATAAAATATCTTTAAAAGAAAACTGCTAGAACAAAAATTCATATAGGAGAAGGTGTATCTTGGTCTACGCCCTATGGGCCGGTTACGGCTCGAAAGGTCAATAGATAGATATATTGTCCATGATTCACAGTCATATTTTAAGACTGGCTCTGCATAACATTTAAGAACTATTTAGTGTGTTTATATTGTCACAAATTGCTTGCACATTATCTTCTACATTGTTTGGGATGCTGCTTTATCCTAAGCCATTCTGTTTCCCATCTATGTTGTACGTCAACCATCTTAGGTTAACAATGTTCCCAGATAATTACATTTATTTTTACCTGTTTCAATATTGTTCCACTTGTCTGTATTGTGCGTGTGATGATGTCTTTTTTTTGTTGTTACCAACTTCTGTCCTTTTGAAATTATGGCTGTGCCCTTTGTCGTTGCTTTTCTTCACAATAAAGTCTTGCATTTCATATAACTCATTTTCACTCGCAGCGATTAAAACTGTATCATCAGCATACCTTACGATTATTTATATTATAACTATGATATTATTATATTATGATGATTGTTGTTCCAGGCATGCCCATTGGGTATCTTTAAATAATATCACTATAAATATTAAATAAATCTGGTGACATAACACACACTTTTATAACACCCTGTTTTATTTGTTGAAACATTCCCCATTGATTTTCAGTTCTTATGGTCGCTGTTTATCGCCAGTACATGTTCTTTATAACTCTTAGATCTTAGTTATATAAAATAAATTGTGATTGTATCTCGGTGCTTTACCTTGTCAAATGATTTGGTATAATCTACGAAACATGAATATAGGTATGTATTCACGCCTGTGGCTCTTCATATCAAAGATCGTATGATGTATGGGGCATTGTTCGGTCTTCACCTTCAACTACATTGCTCATCACTAATTTTTGTAATGATTTCACTCTTCGCATGACGATTTCTTAGTAATATCTTAGCCATATGTTTCATAACGTTTATTGTGCGATGATCATCGCATTCAATCGCACCAGATTTCGTTTGTAGGGCTATGAAAATTGATTTTAACAGGCCATCTAATGTATATACCTTGTTGTAAATACCCCTCAATATTGTTGTTATTATTTATATTACAATATCAGTCATGACATTAGTCTCTTCTTTAGTTATATTATCTGGTTGATGAGCTTTTCCTGCGTTCATATTGCGCAAGCCGTCTTATCTTTCCTTTTTGAGTTTTTCTGAACCTACCCCATTATCCTTATATTAATTTGTGTTCATTCATCATCAAACACATATACAATGTATACTGTCCATAGTTCTCGTGTGCTTTCTTGTTTAATAAACAGGTATCCTGCCTTTGATCTTAATCATCACGTTTTTTTCATGTTAATTCTCTATTTGTTTGTATTTAGTTTTAAAACGATATATATATATATATGGCCCTTTTCGTCTTGTCAGACGGTCTAGTGGAGGCTATTGCGTATTTTTTTGAGGTATTGTTTTTGCCGAACAGCTTCTCTCGTGGCTAATTCTACCAATGTTTGACAAACACACGCGGTCACATAATGAACAGGTCAGGCTCGCTGGTCCACAGGGATAACTTCCTTTTTCATGAGTCTCTTCTCTTCTAAGTCCTGTCTTAGAACAGTCTCAAATGTTGTTATACCGTTCCTTATACGTGCTCTCCATGATGTGCGATCGCTTGCCAGATGTTGCCAGTCGTTTTCACAGATGGCGAAGTCTTTCAGAGATGATTTGCAGATATCTCTATATCGTAGTTTAGGTCTGCCGATTTGTCGTTTTCCGTGTGTTAGCTCGCCATATAGTATTTGCCTAGGAATGCGTTTTTCTTCCATCCGTTGGACATGCCCCAGCCATCTTAGCCTTCGACTTCTGAGCATCGACATGATTGTTAGGGTCTTAGCACGTTGCAGTTTTAAAACGATATTCACGTAATTATTATACCTTCGCATGCAGAAGACAGAAAGATAACAAATGGTTTGGACTAAACGATCTTTATCAGCAAAATGAAACAACTTAACCATATCAATTAAATACAATGATTGTCGACGAAAAAAATTTATCTTTTTCGGCATCGATGGTTACGAAAATAAAGGCGGGTCGAGCGTTCAGTTTTCTGTTTGTTAGTTCCCAAATTGTCACTCAACTTCACTCATATAATCGTAAATAATATTACATGCATGTAATTAGTGTATGATGTACACATACTGATTGACGACCTACATATGTACACCAATATACATGTTTTAAATGGTTTTTTTTTTCGTTGTTTATCAAAATCTAAATCTTTCAGTATGGAGTTCTTAAAATCTTGTAAGTGCTATGAGTTTTGCGTTATTGAGTTATTTGCGGCCATCATCATTGAAAACAGAATATTTAACAACCACCGAGATGCGGGAAGGGCACAGCCCTTCGACAACCATGAGTCCACGCCACTTCTTCCTATCAAAGAGATGGGAGTTAAGATGGACACAGCTAGAAACGATAAACTCAGTGGGCATGTAGGAAGACATATCAACCAACACATAACTGGATCGTCAGTGGCTGGACTTTGCGTGACTTGAAGAGGTGGTGATCACGAGAAGCGCTTCGATCTATCTATAACTTATATGTTAAACCTGTAAATAACGATATGCCAAAACTGCGCTGTCCCAATACATGCATGAATATAAATTTAGGGGGCATCGATAGCCTAATTGGGAATACCACCCGACTGGACTACCGACGTTCGGACAACCCGTGTTCGATTCCCGCTGGGAGCTGTGTGAATTGTACTCGTGGTTGGAAAAAAAATACCCCACGGTCGACCCAGCCGTTGGCAGAAATGGGTACCAGGGTATTACCCTGGGAAGGTGAGTAATGTCGTTTCGCATCAGAGTTTCGATGCTTGAGGCTACACTATACAGAAATATCCGAACATTTCTGGATAGGCGGCCGCCGAACACATATGGGTGGAAACTCGCGTGCTAAGACGCCGGTTCAAGTCTCGTACTTTACTTTATCTAAATTTAGTGGGACAGTCACTTTTTAAAATGCAACCATGTTAACTTGATGGTGTCTTTGAGGAATTGAGACTTTCTTGGGTTCTTTAAAATCTATGAACTTTACACCACGAATCAACCATTGCATTCGTGTCTCCTTTAACTACAAACACTTCACTATTATTTAGTTGCAACATTTTTCTTAAGCTTAATGTCATGGTTGTAATATTACTTCATTCATAACATCCATGTTGCAGTTTGAACTCGTATGGGATTAGATATCTGAAACATGAGTGCCAGAGGTAACTGTAATGCGACATCCCAACAACATAATTCTATAGAAGATGGGATATTTATGGTAAAGGATGCTCGTGTTAACTCTTCACGGACATCTATTTTTATTCAAATTGTGTAGACATTAATCATGCTCCTTCATTTCTTTTTATTTCCTTATTTAGCCCTTTGTGTGTCAAGGGAGATAAAAAGTTCTAGTTTGGGCGACTGTGACCTCCCCTACGATTGTAAATTGATATTACTTAGTTTCTTGGATGTTGTCAGTCTATCTTTATGTTGGTCTACTACAACTATGTTACTGTACCTTACATAAAAATGATGTTCGATGCAATCGTCTCCGAGGGACTGACTACACCCGTTCACTTCTTAAAGACACATTGGTCTCTTGGGATTTTCCTTGTACTGGCAGTGCTTACTATTGTATTGTTGGAGGGCGAGAACGACAGCGCTGATGAAAATATGACCAAATACAAATATTGGTAATTAGCAGTCTATAATAGTCATGTGGTCGCTTTTGACACTGACGTAAAATACTACACTTAATGTTCAGACCTTATATTAATAAGTAAAATTACTACCACAATAGAAAAGACATTAATTGCCTTCATGCGAGTATACTCGAGAACAAGAAAGCAAGGAAAAATGCACAAAGTATTTAAACATATGTAGATTTATAGAAGAATAGGTAGAATTGGGTGGAAAGAAAAGAAGACAAACGATGAAGTTTTAAAACAACTATAAATGAAATGAGAACTACTAAACACAATTAGAACAAGAGAAATGACATTTTTGGGGCATGTTAATAGACACAACAACCTACTAAAAGTAATATTGGAAGGGGAAATACAAGGTAAATGAGGCAGAGGCAAACCAAGACTAACATGGACGAGTAACATCAAAAGATGGTCAAGTCACAGCTTTAACAATTTGCACCATCAAGGCAAGAGACAGGGTGAAATGGCGCTACATGGTGGCCAACCCTCGATGCGGAGACGGCACTCAATGATGGTGATTGAAAAAAAAATGTCTACGGAGACTAGAATACAAAAACGGGAAAAATACATTATAATCGTAAACGTTTAGTAGACCTGGATACGCAATCATGAAAAATGGAGTCAGAACCACTCTTAAGCCAAATAACCAAGTGGGGTTTTCGAAATGTGGTATATCAGCGATGAAGTATACCAAATTGTAAGGGAAAAACAGTTTACGAATAATATGGTTAAAAAAAACCGCTGGAAATAATACTGGCAACCAACTTGCAAGGAACTCAACATTTAGAGCATATAAATTCTATATTCTACCATCTATTAAATGAATTTCATTGCAGTCGGAGCATCCTTATTACCGTATTACAGCTCCTCCCAGTATCTTACTAAGCGTGCTCAAGCTGACATTTACCTTTCTCCACATTGCGCACCTGATTGATCAGAAAGTATTTGTGTCCACAAATCCTTCCATATTTCTCTATCTTCATACATGCACGTCATTGTTTCATCCGTCGTCCTCTTCACTTAAAGAACACACATTTTGTGATGTTCTTTATTTTTCAACCTGGCCACGCCCAGTGACAACAGCGGGTTACAAAACTTCATTAACGTAATACTCCATTTAAAAATTCAGATTGCACAACAGTAAATAATCAGTACAGGTTACTGTGTAGTATTTTAAGTATGCGCAAGACAGCATACCACATGTCTCACTTGTCAGACGCGTTCATTCCACAGTATGATGCCACACTTGATCGTCCGTAACATAAAAAGAAAAAAAAACTGCAAAAAAAAAGGAAAGTAAACAAAAAAACAACCGAATTATTCACCTTTTCTGTAACTAGCCATATTGGTATTGCCGCCTTTTCTACCTGGTTAGATGCCCATAAAACTAGCCTTTGAATCGACACCGGCAACAACATCTCTCTAGTGAGATGTAAAATGCTATGCAACTTTCAAATTGATCAAGCTAGGTCTGTATCGATTCAAGTAAGACTTAGTATAAGGGATCTGTAAAACAACTTAACCGTTGGCGGAAAATGTATGGTTCTGTTCAGTTCATGAAGTCAGTTTCGTTCAAGTCGAGAATTCCTCATATCCGCATCACCACATTTCAGAGCTCTCGCTATAGCGCAGTTGCTAAATTCTATTGAGGAAAAATTTTAAAAATACAACAAAATGGTATGTTAGAAGCTTTACTGATTTACATTTAAATTTATGGTCCTTATCATAGGCATAGGCGACAACTGATGACGACTTCAATCGAAGAGAGAATACACAGTCATATTCTACTCCAGCTTTTATGAAAACACTTTTAAATACACGTAGCAACTGAAACGGTTTTAGCAGCTACATTAGTCTCTGCAAAACAGGGCTACATGTAGCCACTTTGCTTTGTCGGTAAATATGTTAGTATGATCGTACTTCAGTGCGAGCCTTGTCGGATGTGACGACAGCAACAATTTCAGACAGTATCACATAAAAGTGAATATACAAAGTGTAACAAAAATACAGAATAATTGTTAGAGTACTATGGACAGAAAAACATCGAATACATAAAAGTAATCTCTCGGGATAAATTTGAAAATATTTGAAACATGCAAGTGGTTGTAATAACGTAGAAGACGAATAATAAACACTTTGAAAAAAAAAACAATAGTGGAAGTAATTCCTGAAATGTGTGACGGAAGATGACTGTGTAATCAAACCCTGGCGGAATACCACTAAATCGTAATCCCTAAGGCGGAGTACACATTCTTACAACACACATTTAGTCGACTTCTCCAAGGATTGACAACCATGGAAAGGCATTTATTTCATAGATATTTCAAATAATAATTCACATGATATTCATTACTTTTGATAATGTGTTTTTTTTTATATTTTAGGAATATGACGCCTACAAATATGTAAGCAATAGTAGTCTGATTTGAATACTTGTTTTAATGAACATCCCCTGAACTTCATAGGACGTCTCATCGTTATTCTATGACGATGATCACTTTAAAGTGTGGGGGTGGGGCTGGTTGGTTTCGAGGGAAGACGCCGGCCTCGAGAAAGAGAGGTTGTGGGTTCAAATCCCGTCTGCATCGTTTGGGATTTTTATTTGTGATTTCCCTCTTCTGCAACCACCCCTGGCCTCGACAATTGAGGCCCGGCTTGAAACGTCAATTACTCTAGGACGTGGAAAATATGAGTACCTAGGAAGACGGTGATATCTGAGTGTGTGACGAGAGACCACTGTGCACACGGCTGCCAGGGAAAAAATTGATTAATACGCAAAATTCAGTTCCTAGATTCCAGGGCCTTCGTCAGAGGTGAAAGCTGGTTGCGAAAAAATAACGTTAATGTGGAATACGTAATTCATATAAAGATGTCCACCTATCAAGTATCGGACTCTAGATGAGCTCGATGAGTTGTCCGCTGTTTAAGGTTTGCACTATTTTAGAATTTACCCCGGAAGTATTCAAAGAGATGAGTGTGTTCACCACCATCTACCGTGTGTTGTGTGTTGTAAATGCAATGCTTGCCACCAAAAATAATAATAACTGCACGACTAGGACGACGTTTGAAATATTAGAACAGTTTTCCAGAAATTTTACAGACCTTCGGCACATGATTTTTGGGGTAATGTGGTCGGTATTATCCCCGGGGCGCTTTACTTTCCCAGAAAAAAATCAGGTACCCTTTTAAGGCTGGGTGAACCCGGAAGCCTTCTGTTGTGATCAAAACCTACCCCTTGTCCTTTGTAGTACAGTTCACTAACCACTAAGTTATCGCGGCTCTTGTAAATGCACTGCTTGGCACCAATAATAATAATAACTGCACGACTAAGACGACGTTTGAAATACTAGAACAGTTAATGATATCAACTAATTAATTCTATAGGAGAATGTTGCTCATATACAGAATCCGTGACATTTTGTCAGATTAAAATAAACCCTTATGTAGCCATTCTACCCTGGGCAACAACAAAACACTTCTAGTTGTAACAAAGGATATTACACATTTACTTTCTTGCACTTATATAAAATGTTACTGTGAAATCGAGAAAGTGTTTATGTACATTCACATAAGTTAATGAATTAGCCTAGTCACGCCAAGT